>JASCZW010004614.1:0-97746 GCA_034211315.2 Aedes japonicus | reverse complement strand
ATTTTCAGTGTACACTACTGGTCATTTAATGGGTTTATTGAAAATAAATGGTAAATTTCAAATTAATTTTTGATTTAAATTTTATTTAGACCTTCAAGAAGATACTTGGTAGTGCATAAATTAAGTAATTTCTGAAAATTAGGTTCAAAACATTAATGACGCTTATATAATATTCAAATATAAAATATATAGGTCAATGAAAGTTAAGAGGTGTGCTTCATAAAACTATAGTATGAAAGCTACAAACTTATCAAATTATTTTATTACATTAATGGCTCTGCGTTGCGCTGTAGCCTCCATTATTAAGAAGAATTTTGTTCAATCTTCTTAGCATTGATTCAATCAGCGCTGGCAAGTTTCAGTTGGTATGGCGTACACTCTTTAAACTGTGGTCCATAGATGATCTTTATTTGAAAATACTTGACCAGATAACTTCCTTTTGAGCACGTTCCTTATTTTTTCTATGGGGGTTATGTCAAAGAGAGATTAATGGAAGCCATGAAATAGCCGACACTTTGTTTGCACGAAACCACAACTTTTATATTTAGAAGTATGTTTCGGATTGTTGTCCTGCTGAAAATGCCTTATAACAGGCATATTCTCTTCTGCGTCAGGAAACATAACCTCTTCCATGATCTCTTTGTGCTCGAATCATGGTACAGGAATTGATACGAAAAATGGGATCTACCATACCAAGAATAAAAACCCCATACCGCGGGTGTTATCACCTTCATGCTTCTCGGTTTTTGCAATACTGCGGATCAAACTCTTTGCCGTTGGTCTACGAACGTTGAGCACAGAGGAAAACAACAAATTTATCTTCGTTTCCATTTCGCTCTAAATGATATTCTCTCCATTTTTTGCGGTGGTCACTGCGCGATGTTGCAAACGGGTTCCTTTCGTACTACTGCAGGTTCTTTTCCTTAATAATTGTCGCTTTCTTACCAATTCTATCGCGAATTCGCACCCTGTAGTCTCGACAATACCGTGAACTTATGACATTGTCAATTTGCACTGAAATCCGTCTTGGATGACGCGAAAGAACGGCAGCGTGATAAAAAAAATTCTAATATCCGTGGTTACATTGATTTCTTCACTAGATTTTCACTCAGTTTCTTGCTTTTGAATGGTTTGAGGAGACATTAAGTCCTGGAGTATTTGCGAAATGAACTTATACGTTTTACCTTCTTTACTCAATTCTGAACCAATGTCTTTGTCTGGTGAAGAATAAGCGTCATCTACCCATTCTAAAATTTTTTCTTTATCTAAGTTATTTGTGACTAGCAACTGCATGCAAACCTCTCATAATATTACTCGTAAACACAAATATTCAAAGTTATAATCAAGTGATATTTTCAACACATTTTTTATATTGGCCAACTAAAAAAAGATGAAGTTGCCTTGTTTACACCCCAACTGGCAAAAACAAACAGAAAGATGTCACATATTTAGGTAGATGCATATAAATGCAATAGTGTGAGTTGTTCTTCATTGGATAACTGTAGTCCAAACCTATTTAAATGACCAGCAGTGTATATGTAAAATAAATATAAAAACACAAACCGATCCAGATAACATGGATTCTTTGGACCATTCTGATTGTTATAATGGTTCGTTATTGGCAATACAAGTTGATTTTTAATCGTGCTTGCCAAGAGCCGATGCAGTCCAGATTCAAAACCAACAGTAAGCATGCCATTGAGCTACAATCACAATGTGATGGTGGCGTTAACCATTAAAAAATGAACAGATTACACGTGTCAAGCATGCTCTCTACCAAACATTGCTTTAATAACAAACTGACTCGAGAAAAGAATGTCGTGTATGTTCATTTTTTAACACATTTTTAAAGTGTATTCGAACTTATTGAACACCATGTTATTTGACGACCCGTGGTTTACAACTCCGTGGTTGACTGAAGTCAGCTAAAGTTGCTAAGAGAACCAATAACAGAATGTCACTGAGGTGGTAGTGAATTATTCTCAATATGTATCATACTTGGCGTGTCGTAGAGAGAATTTATAAAGTTGCTCTATCTTGGTAGATTTGACAGTAAAAAGCTAAGCTGTTGGCGCGTTTTCTCATATATTTGCCATTTGTTAGGTTTGATGAAGACAAACAATAAGAGATATTGAAGATAAGAACCGATTGGCGTTCTGGTTGGTGATCCTGGCCTACGATATCGGCATGGTGCAGAAATGTATGGCCGAGGAGGTTTACTGTATGCGTTTCAATGTTTGCACCGCTCAACAGATCTAAAAAAAAAATCGGTTTCTATTTCATTTTATTCATTTTAAAAGGGAGATGTTTCTAAGAGGCTTAAACTATGTTAACAAACAAATCAATCAATCAAATGTCTACCTTATTTTGAGAACGATCCTAATGAAAAAATTTCTTATGTTAAAACCGAGAAGCTCCGGTTTAACACATTTCAGCATTGGGATGGTTTAACATATTTTTTTCATCATTTTGATTTAATACAAACAGACTTCAAAATTTCGAAGGAAAGCAATATTTTATATCAAAAACTTCCGGTTAGAGAGGAAAACTTACAAACCAAGACCTTAACACTAAACAAACAGAGTACGCAACATATCGAAAAAGAACTTGTACATTTTGATTATATGTTGTTTTAATATCATTACAAGACCGATCGTTTCATATAGCTAATTTCATGTAGGCTGGCTCAAAAACCAAGGGGGCAAGTTATGAATGATACTTCAAAATTTTTGCAATCTTTTTCCTGTGGAGTCATGGCAAAGATTCTGCCATACTTGTAGAAATATACATCGATCAAAATTTTAAAGAATAATAAAAGAATAATGAATTCCAGCTTTATAAACGGAGACATAATTTTAACTCAATTTTCATGCGTTTTAGAAAGAATATGTTAGAGGTGTTTCTGAAAAAACTTGTTTCTTATTCAAAAATAAAGCCCAAATATTTTGTTTCATGGTTCCAAGTGTTATTTCAACTCGTTGTAATGGGATTCGGAAGGAAATTTCAACAGTTTTCTATGCAAGTGTGCACTTTGGTTTTCCATTTCTTGCAATAACTACAGTACTAAACCAGGCTAGCATTGAGGAAGGAGAGTAATCCAGGCATTAGGATGACAGGAGTTATGGCTGTATCATCTGCAAATTGATATTGTCCACATCTGGAAAATCTGGTGCATCGTTTGCAGTGGGGAGATTAGCGGCTCCACTGTGGTATACTAGCTGGAATAGTGTGCATCCGAGAGGAATCAGATCTCTGTCCTCTAGAAAGGAAATGAATTAATTTTTATGAGGGAGGGCAGGGAACTCCAAGTTTATCATTTTGTGAATCAATTCGTAATGCCAAGCCGTAATAAAGGCTTTTTCAATATCCAGCAGTATGTAAGATCCAGTAGAAGGTTTCCAACATCGTGGGTCATTTTTGTATTGTTTATCGGCCGAAATAACTGGAGAATCTGGAGTGATATTACTCATCACCCACAAGACTGACAAGCACGATAGTTTTCTGTATCTGAGTTCTCTTTATCTGGCTTCCGGAGTTGCTGTAAAAAGTGTTATTGCACGAAATTGAAAATAAATGTCTAAAGCACGAGATAAGATCACCCATTTGAACATCAGGGTTTGTCCGTAAGTGGTCTAATCCTGGCAATTTACTGATTTTTATTTTTTAAGACAATTCGGTATTGCTTGGAGGTTTAGATCATAGTATTGAACTGAAACTAACTTCTTTTTTAAAATTTGGATTACCCCAACGACATACCAATGTTTAATGCGAGATCCTAATTCGACTGACACGCAGCAAATTTTCAACTTAAGATTTTGCAAACTTTCTGCTGCAAATACAAGTTTTAGTGTTGCAGAGATTATGCTGTAGCAAATGCGAGGTGAGGTCTTCTTTAGGGCAAAAGTGACCGCGATTTTGGCTAATTAAATTGTAAATCGGCAAAACGTAATCATCACCGCAACTCTGGGAGATCGAAGTAGTGTCGCGCTCCGGGACTGACGTGTTTGTGCTTCGCTGCTTGTTTTATCTGCAGAAAATTGTCGAGATGATTAGATGTTTAGTGGAAATTATTGTTTGCTAGTGTTGATAATAGGTTAACCGGTCACTAAAGAGTTGATTGCGGTCCAACACGCCAGGCTTTCGACTGGTGTAAAAACAAAGTGTCCCCGGAGCAGACCGGAACCCTGAACATACAGCCTGCGGTGACAGGAGGAGCTCCGAGTTCACCTGCGCCACTCTCCGGAGATGTTTGGTTAATGGTCGTGGGAGCGTTCGCGGTCGACCATCTCCGTAAGAACAGAAATGTTATATCTGCGAGGGTGCGCTTGGATACCTGCTCTTGTTGCTCGATGTTACAACCACAGCATTCGGAATGTTCTGGAAGCCCGGGTGAGCTCTTTCCCATTTTCTCCTTTTGTGTCCCCATTCCACATATTTTTTGTTTCGATGTGATATGTGTATGTGCGTGTATGTACACTCAGTGGCATGGGAGAAGGCCAAGCGGGGGTTTTGTTGGCGGAAGACTCCATGTTCAGCTCTCCCGTAACTGACAGTTGCTGCAGTGCTTTTGGATGAAAGGTTTGACAACATTATGCAAAATGCGGAGACTTCTGGTGTGATCAGGGTCTCATCGTTGGTAAGGGCTTATGGATTTGAGGTTGTCGTGGCATGTGTGAGGGGAGTCATTTTTGGACGTGAAGATTTCAGGGGTCCGTGTTTCGTAACGAGGGTTTAGGCGGTGCATATTGGAGGTTTCTCCGGGGCTTGTAGAGGTACAGAGGATTCCGTGTGGAGTGAGATTTGAACCAGTTTCCATGGGGCTGGTCGGACGCTGCAGCTGCGTCAGCTGGCCGTACCAACGTGGGCATTTCCCTTTTTACCCGATGCTGACCTTGCTGAGGTGTCGGTGCGGGAGGAAGCCGGAGTTGTGAATTTTAATAATAATACTGTATAACACTGTATGCGTAGTTTTCACTGAAGACCAATTACTTCTACTGAATGCCATATTTTTCAAAGTTCTCTTCGGGGTTAGCCACTAGTTGTTGAATATTTCACGCGGTACAAATCATGTGTATTAATAAGATGAATTCACCTCGGCTTTTTTTTTTTTTTTTGCTTCAGCAGGGTCAGTGTCGGGTGAGGGGAGGTGCTCAGTGTTGGTGTGTCAATCACTTGACCCCAGCTGTGGTCCGACCACTTTGTGGAGGAAGTAACGTTCGCGTGGTTGTCCGCATTGTTTTCGTATATTTTGAAAGGCTGTGGAGAGAGGTTTTTAGTGTGCTGCGCTGGTCTCTTCAGGGGTGCGGATTTTGGGGTTGCTGTGTCCAAGGGATGGCTTTTTTTCACATGTGTAGTGATAGCTTCGGGTCTGTAGGTTTTGTCGGCATGAGGTTTTGATTGCATAAGGTCTGCACATTGGTTATTGAGTTGTCAGATTTTCATTTGGAAGTATTGATGGTTGACGGGGAGACAGGAGGTTGAACAACGTGGTTTTCGGGAGCAGGGTTTTCCTCGGATTTTTTATTTGCTACTGTATGTATGTGTATGTTTGGGTATGTATACATGTGTATGTATGTGTGAATGTTCATTTAATTTTATAATGCATAATATATATATGATCACATCACTTATCAAGGTGAATCCTGATCCATCGAGCCCTACCCTACTAACATAGAAAACCTCCTTCCTCTGTGACCTTTGGGGATGCAGAGGCAAACACGGTCCCCTAATCAGCAAAGGTCACACTCCTTCCTTCCCTATTCCCAACTGATTGCAAGGACGTGGCTGGCGCCGTTATTGATTATTAAAGAAATTGAGTCACTAAACGTGTACAGTGAGAGATGGTCGGTTACTCCCAGCCCATTCAGTTGATTCATTGTGCAATTTCACTGATTCTGATCAATCACGGAGTAGCAACCATTGATACGTGCAGTCAGTCAAGCTCAATAAGCTAATAAAAACGCAAACTGGGATTGGTTAAGATGCTTTCTAGACAAACATCCGAAATTTTCGTTTCGTAAACCCGACATAACATTAGCAGCAAAAGCCAAAGGAATCAACGAAGCTGGAGCACCGAGCTTCAAATAACAGCTACTGAAAAGGATGAACATCTCCATGTTATCCATCCTTCGTCCAAATTCAACAGTATTGTCTCGTGCTGGACGGAATGCTGGACCGAAGGTGCTGCGTACGATCTACGGTGGAGTGCAAGATAGAAGACTAGTGCTGATGGATGCGAATGAACCACGAATTGCAACAATTGCTGGGAGAACCTCTCATCATACACATTGCTAAAACCGGTCGACTAAGATGGGCTGGCTGTGTCGTAAGAATAGCTGGACAATAGCCCTGTTAAAATGGTTATTAAAAAGAACCTACAGGTACAAGAAGAAAAAGGCGCGCAACGAGCAAGGTGGATCGATCAAGTAGAAGCCGACCTACGGACTTCTGCGGCAGATAGCGAGGTACTGTCATGAACCGATTACAATGGAGACAACTTCTGTGTACAGCAGAGACCACACTGGCCTTGGTCTAATTGGTAAGGTAAGGTCAGTTCCAGATGATGGAAAATATAATCATAAGCATAGATCAACCTTAAATCACTGGAAGAAACATGAACTACAAATAGTGATTTCAGATCAAAATATTCTAAATATGAATAAATTTCTACTCAATGGTCAAAATCACATTCTGACAACAACTAATGATGTGAGAAGGACCTGATGAAGACATTCCCTCCGGTAAACGCAAACAATGCAAAGGCAAAATTTGAGCGAACTTTCTTCAGCAGGCAGGAAACTGATGGTTTTCTGGATTATGTAATTTAAATCTTCAAAATAACAGTAATTAATTGATAATCAATCATGATTTATACATCGAATAATTAGCCTGATAGATAGAGTTTGTGTTCGTGTCATTAAATATGAAAAAATAATGAAAAATATAGGAGTTTTATACATACATCCTAATAACTGGTTTAAACAGTCTACCCGGATTAAGTCGTTCCCTACCCTGTAATACACACAGATAAAATTAGCCAAAATATTGTTTGAACTTAGCAAATAACAGTTTTTTTTTCATTGGAAAACTAGGTAAGTACAGTACTCGACAATGAAGAAGTCTGTAAGTCGAAGACAAAATAGACAAAAAAGAGTTTGCTCACGATTAACTAAACGTATAACAAAAAAAAATGAGAATTATTTTAACTTCTCTCATACCAAACACAAACGTGTATAGAGAAAAAAAAAAAGATTATGTGAATCAATGCTCTCTTTCTCCTCAACATAATCGCATGTTTTGTTCTGTTCCAACATGGTCAGTTTTTAAACACAACTGCCGTCGAAACAAGAAGCATTACGCGAGCGGATTGTATAGTTCTATCATACGAACATAAATCACGGGATAAAGTTCCACTGGGAAACATTTTAAAACCGAGATTGTTCCAGTTTCAACCATCTATGGTATCTTGGAATCCTCTGGTACGGTTCGTAGGAGAAGTACAGGAAACACGGCTCAAATAATGGGCATTAGACTGATGCAAATTTCGAAATGTTTGCTCCGCTAAGCTTAATCGACGCCAACTTGGGTCCTGATAGTCCCAAAAAGTTTGAACACATTTGGTTTTAATTTGGCTTTACATCGCTATTCAAAGTTTGTATGGGAATTAGTATGAAGAATCTCAAACTTACATTTCCAGATCCCTAACATCTTGATATTATGTTCTTAAACCAAATCTAATTAAGATTCATATAGTGTAAGTGGTCAACTATCAAAATGCCGAAGGTACCTGACATGTAAATTTTATACAGTAATAGTTAACTAGAATCAAAAGATGCATTTGCCAAATCGATAAAGAAGCTGTACAACGCGTCTGTTCAAACCTTGAACAGGACCTGCCAGCTGTTAGTGCAAAAACTTCACCATTTACCTGTCAAAAAAGACCGCTTTTTATTGGTCACTGTAAAAACCGCTCCCTACCGCCACCGTCGAGTTATGCCATACAAGCAGGTTCAAGCAGGCAGTCTGTTGTTGGCTTGATCGTTTTTGCTAGTAGTCACTGCTTTTCACTTTTGCAGTGGTATATTTTCAATCAGCTTTAAAGAAGTGCAAAGTGATAAATGTTGGTTGCAGTGACGTGTCACATCCAGGTCGCCATTTTCATCGGTTCCCGAGAGATCTAATCGTTCGTCAAGAATGGGTTAAGGCCTGCATTGGGAACGCCAAGCAGAAAGTAGCATTCTCTTGCTTAAGCTTTTTCCCACATCAGAATATGCAGCTCAGCATCAATGTAATTAAATGAACCTCATAAATTAACGTTTTAGTTTGGCAGCTTCATTTCCCGAACGGCAACAGAAATGCCAATGGAACTTGGAAATATTCCAATTGCCGTCATTCCGCCGGATGAAAAGTGGCAGGAAATGAAAGTGGTTGAGAACATTGAAGGTGTTGAGAATAGTGGAAAGAGCTATGCTGCTTCAAATGGAGGATTTCGGAATTTAAAATGGTTGAAAAAGTTGAACAGTTACCTTTGCTAAGAGGAGATACTACATACGTCGCAGGTCTGGTCTACGGGGTGAAATCTTTACTTAGAGAGAAAGCTAAATATTCGATTGGATGGACTGTTTCCAGCTTCATTGATTGCGATCACTATGTTTCTCATTTTTTAGTTATACCCCGTTACTAGCGATAGTTTGAAAAAGTGTTAATTTATTTTTATTTTTTATTGTGTGTGTGTGTGTGTGTTTGCTTCGAAAAACTACTTAACAGAAAGCCCTACGCTCAATTTTAAACTACTTCTATACAATTTCACAGCCTGCCGAAAGCACTGGATCTATCGAAACTCTCTCCTCACATCTTTGGAGAAATTGCTGTCCGCTACTGGGATAACATGTTTGACTGAAAACGCCTGTGAAGGCTCTACAATCTGTGTTCATCAAATCATTTCCTGATAATCCACTATTTTTTATCCTCCTCGAACATAAATTCAGCGTCAACATTAGATGAGGGCGAATCTGCTTTGATAACATCAATCGCTTTTGTAGATCATTTTCTCTTGAACGAAGGTCCCACAAATACAAATCAAGCACTTCTTGAGGAAGAAGGAGCTTCACCTCTATCCGCTGATATATTAAATTTGAAGGAATTGTATTCAACTTCCGATATATTAGTAGACATCTACAAAAGTATGAAAATTTGGCTCTGTAAAGTTAATTCGATTGAGCCTGTACAAATAAATGATTATAAAAAATATTAGCAGACAAAGTGTTTGTTTACAAAAGCAGATTCGTCCTAATCAAATGTTGGCGCTGAGTTCTTAGTTCCATCGCTCTAGACGACTGGAACCATCACACATGTTAGAATCTTTTTCCTGCGTCACAGAGACTACCTTTATGCGAGAACCAATCACATTTCGGCAAAACAAAAATTCAACCCATTTGCAACATGATTGTTGTGAGGGCTCTTTTTTCATCTGGCTCATGCAGATCTGCAATCTACAAGTAGGCTTCAGCAGCACGAAAATATGAGGCAGGAACATTTTTCCTGATGCATCATTCGTCATGCCTTCAGCATACATGTAACCGTCATGTAAGCTTCGCAGCTCGAGAAGACTTTGAATGAATTGGTGTAGCCCAGAGGAGAAACGCTCTCCAGAGTGGCGTTACTCTATGCCTATGCTGTATGGTATGGTCTAGTTTTTATTTGGTTGCGATCATGATGAGGGGCGTCCCCAAATTGTTTGCACGTCATGGATTACGTGCTCCAATCAACTTTGTCATTCGTTGCGCTTTGCTTCGATCTACGCGATGAACCGCGATTTGTGAATATCGGTGTCTGTGGGTTACTCGTCCGTCGAAGGCTGTCCGTTTTCGCATGTTTGCGAAATTTCAAAATAAGACACCACTTTCGTTGATGATGGTTGCATGTTGACCGGTGAAAGAGATGATAGGCGGGCAGCTGAGATGGCCCTCCGTAATTGTGAGACGTAATTCCGAACAGTAAAAGCAATGAAAATTCGGTCGTTCATAAGATTTGTTTTGAGATGGGAATATTTCCTATTGCAGAATGTTCGTAAGGTAGTAATAAAGCAATGCGAGTGGAGGGGCGTACGTGATTTTATCTCGTGCTAAGGTTGAGATTATCTCAAGAATGACAGTGGACAAGTTGAGTGATATGTGTACTTAAATTTTTGTTGACATACGATTTGAACAATACAGGAAAAGTTATTGTCTTCTGCGCATCTGTTCGAGAGTTCCGACCGTGACCATGGCGAAGAAAAGATGCAATTGTGCAGTTGAACTACACCGTTGACATCAATGTAATGTAATGGCCTTAAATGTCTCATTCGATTTTACGGTGACCTGAACATCTATGCGACGTTAAATTGAAAGCACTTTGCAAGCTAACAGCTCAATTATTTCTCGATAGAATTCCGAGACTTAACATCAATCAGTTGGAAATTTTTGAAGCAATCATCATATGATCAACCAACAATTTTAAACAATTGCAAATAACACACATAAAAGGAGGTGTCTTATCATAACGTTTTGCAAACTAAATTCGCTGAATACACGGTATTTTCTTATCGCCGATTTCAAATGTGGGTAACAGAGGTCTCATTTGCAGTATACTGAAAGTTAATTTTAGTTTATATTACAAAATCGAAAGTAATACTCACTAATCCATTAGTTATTTTCTGCAACGAAACTGATTTGTTCTTTGTATGAAGTTACATTCGTAATTAATTGCACGCGCAACTGTCAAAAGCACGAAGCTTTTGTTGACACAGAAAGAACATTCGTACATTGTACGGAAACAATGCAAAAAGCTACGAATATGTTGTCACAAATTAAAAAGAAACGTCTCTCTGGTGATTGCATGAAGGACAGATCTACTTTATCGACTCAAAATGTAATTGACAAAAAAGCGCAATCACGTGGAATTGTCCAGCGTCTTTTTAATGTTTCAGACATGGGGTTCGAACCTAAATTTTTGGAAAGTGCTGATTCTAAATCCGTGGTTCATCTCACTAGGCCACGCTGACTCGTGAGAACAATCTTGCTTAATGAGCATGAAGTTATAGCTCACGACAGCGCTTTGATTTTTACTTTGGGATAGATAAATTATTTCTGCCCCTTACCAGGAGAAACACCATCGTCAATGAGTGCGATATAATAGAGAAGCAGCGATTGGCTAGTCATCATTTCACCATATAAAAAGCATTATGAATGTTTCATGAAATATACGAGACATTTGTTCTATGTACAAAATCCATGTTTACGAAACGCGTGAAAGCTATTTTACGAAAATAAATTTTCAGTGTAGCAAACGATACGAAAGGTGAGTCGATAATTATTGGGACACTTTTAAATATGTGAAAATTTACTTAACCGAAATTAACCAAATTTTTTAGGCGTAGCCAGGATTTAAAATAGAGTGGGCGAGCTTATTTTTTAGCGAGAGAGAGAAATACATTCGTTTTGTATTGTTTGTTTGTTTCTTTTAATTACATGCTGGAAATTATTGTACTTTCTTTAGAAAAAAACCTTTTGAATGTCAATTTTTTGTACTTCTAGATAAAAGTGTAACTGCTTTAAACTACTATAGGAAAGGCTTGTAAGATGGATTACGATTCGTTTTTTGCTCGTAACATGTATAATTTTAATTTTTTCGCAGATCCAAAGACATCTTTCGAAAGAAGAACTAATAGGCTCCAAATTTGCTATAGGAACTGATTATTTATAGTCATAAAAAAAAAGTTATGGCCTATTTTTGAAATCCATCCAAAATTGCAATTTCAAAAAATGGCTTGTAAGATGGAACACGATTCGTTTTTTGAACGTAACATGTATAATTTTTTTTTTTTTGGTGATCTTCCGAAAAAGGAACTAAAGGGCTTCAAGTTTGCCCACGGAACTGATTATTTATAGTCATCAAAAAAAATTATGGCCTTTTTTCTAAATTCATCGAAAATTGCAATTTCAAAAAATGTATTGTTATATTTCAATTTATTATTGATTCCATGGCATTTTTAGACATAAAAAATGTCATTTATATGTTTTAAAACGAAAAAAAAATTATTCGATCGTACAAGCTCAACAGTGTTCCATCTTACAAACATGACGCCATTAACACAAAACATCAAAAAATTGTTTCACTTTACGATTTGTTTGGAAATGCCTTTGGATCATAAAAATACACCAAAAGTGCTAACCAACAGAAATGTTAACCTCTTGATATCGATGGGAAATTTCAACTTACTAAGCACAAGAAATAATTGCTATATTAATTATTCCACCACTTTCGAACAATGAAACCTGGAAGAGCTAGATCGAATGAGTGTATTCACTCCAAAAGCAAATGAAAATTGAAGAATAGTAAAAAAATGAGGTTAACACTTGTCAGCGCGATCGTGTTGTCGCTATGAATGTCAAAAGTGGCGCTGTTCCATCTTACAAGCCTTTCCTCTAATAATTTGCAAAAACCGTTGCGCAATTCAGACATCGGCATTGAACTCACCAGCAGAACTACTTTTTCGAAATCAAGAGAGGAATGAGAAGTAATGAACATAGACATTGATAGTAGCTTTCTTCTTGTATCATGCGTGTGTTCTTGACTTGTAGTGGTATGTATTTGATTGAGGAATTTCCTGCTAATGCATCTATTTAATTATTTATGTTTTATGCCATTGTCATGCCAAATAGTAACCAAGTGCTTATGCATGTATTGTTTTGTTATACAGGTTCTTTTGTTTAAGCAAAACCATCGCTTATTGTTACAGTCTTCTTCTAAGCTCTCCACCGCTTGTCGAGCTGCAAAATTTGGAAGACGTCTGCATTAAGTAATCTCAAATTATAATAATCCATCCAATATATCACAAAACATTGCGATTGGTTGAGCGGATAGGAGATAATGAAATCATTCTGTACAAGATCCAGTCTCTCCCAGTTGGTATTAAACCGAGCATGGACGTCAATAGAAACATTAAGGTGCCAGAAAGCACGAAATGTATCTACGGACTCTTATTTTTACAAAATCCCTCAATTGAAATTTTTAATGGATTAGCATAGATTGTTCTTTAGAAACTTCAATTTGATTGATATTAGTTACAGTAGTGCAATAGACTGTAGGATACAGTAGTAAAATCTGAAAGTTACGAAAAAGAGTTTGGTTCGAGCATCGGCTTTGAAGGGTTGTGACGATGCTGTATTACGCACTATTTCCTATCGGGCATGGCTCGTTTCGTATTGTTTCGGTTAACTATAATTCGGTAACTAGAAATTAGAAGAAAAATTAGTATTCTCCATTTAATTTCAACTACCTTTGCTTATTTTCGACAGATACGCGTATTTCGTCTACAATGTGCAGACTTCTTCAGTGTCTCGTACTAATAACTCGACTCAAAGGATTTATAACCCTATAGGATTTATAATTCGGTGATACGAGTGATCGAGTGAGCACAGTAAGAAAAGAACAAAGCGTCGCTCAAGCGTTAATGAAATTAACTTTGTTATCCTAACGGAATACCACCACCACACTTTGTGAGTGACTCCAATAGCATCATTATTATTGGTTTGACTCGGTTCAAATCGGATTTCCAGCATTATAAAAATCACTCCAATCCAATGAAAAACCATCATTAAACATTATGTGTGTCCCCAATAGTTTCCTTACTGTTGGTATGAATCGATTCAAATCAGAAATTGGTACAGAAGCAATCAATGCTCATCTAGTAGCTTACATTACAGGTTAAGAGATATTTCCTTAGTAGCACACTTGTTTCAACCCAGTAAAGGTAACTGCTCTGTGACTCAATTGAGTCACAATCGAGCTGCTGAAACCATTTTTGACGATTGTGTGCTGCCTGGGTTTTTTACATACTTTAGGCTAGATAGGTTGGGTTCGTGGTAGAAGGGAAAAGATTGTATTAAAATTGCTAGTCGTTACTATTTAAAAAAAATCTCAAGGAAGTCCACTTTTTACGCTTTTTCGCTACAACTTGTTACAAAATTCAGGCAACTTCGCGTAATTTGGCTTTTTCATTTAGACAAAGGAGTAATCTGACAAACATCCCAAGCAACACAAAACCGTCATATTTGGTTACAGGGACTTAATTGTGACTTAATTGAGTAGCATTGGAGTAACATAAACTGTATTGCAACAAGTTACCGTGTGTTGCCCGATCAAAGAATCTGGTTTGCGGGTATTGAAGCTGTCCGAAGATAATTTGTTTACAAACAATGGGCAAGACGATCCAATTCGATTCATGTCGTCGCGCTTCAATGAACTCTACGCTCTGTTTGACTTCAATTGTTCCGCTGAGAACTTCTGTCACCGGATTCAGTCGCTAGTTGATGGCATGGGTACAGAGTTGCTCACCTGATCAATCACCGGTCCATGTTGCTCCCGAGCCTGGGAAATCGCTTGCTCGATATTCTGCAGCTGCCGATCGAGGTCATCAGTTGAATCGAGGTGCACGTTGAAATCGACCATGTCGTCGACATGTTGTCGGAACCTCTCCTATCTGGCACGATGGTAGTTCCGTCTGGTGATCCGATGCCGGTTGACCGAGGACCCAACTTTGGCCTTTACTGTATAATGGTCCGAGCTGTGCTCCTGGCGCACGACCGGCTGGGCGATGTTGTTCCCCATGTTGGTGAGCAAGATGTCGATTGTCGAATGGACCGCGGATCTGCTCAACCGGGTGGGAGTATCCGGGCCCATGACGATGTAATAGCTCTCCTCTAGGTCATCCTGCAGAATTGTTCTGTTCCGGTTGTGCCGGGTATTCACCCAGGTTTCGTGTTTCGCATTCAGGTCACCGGCAATGATAAACTTCCCCTGCCTCTGAGTTCATTTGCGAATGTCGTTCCGTAGGACCGTTGTTGCTCCGCTAGCGGTGTTGGTTTGCTTGGGGCAAGGAAAGGTCCATTAATTATGCCACGCAGTAACTGGGGAGGGGGGGGGGGGTCGGAAAACGTGACGATCCATACAAATAAAAATTAAAGGTCCATACAAAATCCGTAACAAGGGGGGGGATTATGAAAAGTCACTTTTTGCGTGACATAATTAATGGACGTTCCTCAATTGGCCACGATGATGGTGATAGGGCCGATGGCAGTTTTGACCTCGATTCCGATGGCTTCGATAGACTGCAGCTGAAAGCTCGGAAGCAGATTGCAGTTGATGTTGTAGCGCAGGGCGATCGCAACTCCTCCTCCATTAGAGCCGCTACGATCAAGTCGCACAATCCGGTATCCTGGAATGAAGATGCTGAGTTCCAGCTTGAGATGTATCTCGGTGACGATGGCGATGTCGATAGTCTTCCTGTTACGGAAGTCACCGATCACAGTTGTTTTATTCCGGATGGAACAAGCATTCCAATTGAGGATGTTGATGGTGCGATTATGGTCCATATTTGAAAATAAATTTCATCGTCACGGATGTGGCGGCTTTGAGCTGTTCCTCCTCCGAGCGGCAGGAATGTAGTTGGCGGTAGAGCTCTTGGATGAACTCGACCATTTGCTCCGAGTCGTAGAGCTGTCCATCGGCGGGTGGTTGCGTGGAGGTGCTGCAACCCGGATTGTCCCAGCCTGATGGAGGAACCGGTGGCGGCTGCCGCGAATCGATGCTTAACGGAGGCTGATGGGCAATTTGCTTGGCAATTGGGATCGGCAATAGATTTGGCACCTGGCACCGGAGCGTCGGGAAATTCTCTTCATCCATTCAAGGTGGCGGACGGCGTTGACCAGGTCGAGGCTTGGTGGACGCCTGCTTGCGGATCGCCAGAATCTCCGCACGTTTGGGACAGGTTCGATTGTTATCTTCGTGATTAGCGCCACAGTTGGCGCACTTTAGTGGGGTACCTTCGTCCATCGGTGCACAATCCCTGGTAGTGTGTGTTGCGGTACACTTGCCGCAACGTGGTTTCATGTGGTAGTTTCTAGTTCCGTGGAGACTAGGTGAGCGCCAACAGCACGGTAGTCAGCCTCATTATTTTTGTGCCGGTACTGCACAGCTTGTACAGCGGATTAACTTTTATCGCTGCAAGCTCCATCCTTAGTGCAGCGACGTCTCTTGACGTGGTGAATAGCGGAGGGGTCTTCACCTTTTTCGGTATCTCCTGTGCCGGGAGCGCAGCAAACCGATTGCTCGTTAGTAGTTGGGCATTGGGGTCCGATGGACCGGTGTCGGCATGTCTTAGCCGCTTGCAGCTGCTCGGTTTTGGTATGGTTTCAGGAGCTGATGCCGCTGGTGTGGATGTCACCACTTGTTGATTTTTTCGACTTATTGCCATGGCAACAGGTCGAGTGAGTAAATTTTCACAACCTTGCAGCGCTTCCTTCGCTAATAACTTAGCAAGCGTAGACGATAGTTCAAAAACTGGACACGCGATCGCGGGAAATCGGACGGGGGTGGTGGAGACCGGAAAAACAAATTTCGTATCGATAGAACGAAAAACACAAACGCTCGTGTCGCTTGTTCGAACTGGAATGGCTGAAGCAGCTTCCTGGTCTTGAGCTTTATACACCATTGCAACGTGGCAAGGTTGACGATCAGTTCAAGGCCAATAGTTTTCGAAGTTCTCCAAAAACTACATGGTTTGGGAGGTTATTTGTAGTTGTGGTTTGAAGAGCAAAAACGTCAACGAGTGTCTGCAAAACCGGCTACTTCATCCAAAAGCACACGAGTTTTGTATTGTTATGGCCTGATTTGGCGTCTTGCGATTATTTTAAACCGTCTCAGGAGTTGTTGTAGTACGATATGTTTACTATCGCATTCAAGTAGTAGTATGATTTTAGTTGCTGTTTACATGCATAATTTCATGCTAAACTGGAACGACAGCGGATGAACGAAGCGTTCCAGTACGGTCTCGGGGAGGCAAAGATTTGCTTCGGAATGAGAACAGGTTCACCTGAACAGACCAGGAAGCACATGTGGAGGCAATAGTGCTGAAAAAGTTCAATATGGCAAACAGCAAATCAGTAGAGGTGCTGACGATCGACAGGCTCATGAAGGACATGTCTTCGAAGACCGACTGGAAGTGATCAAGAATTGATTGGAAGCCTGAAGCATCTGGCTCAATGTACTCGAACGGAGAAATTGTACGCCATAAATCAGTTGTGTTGCTACAAGTCGAATTCTGGAATGCAGCAAGATGTGCTGAGCGCTCTTTGGTTCAATTGATGGTAGAGCTGGTCGATTGATAACGCCACGGCAGGATGCAAGAAGGAGAGAAGAAAGGCTACTACCAAAAGAACACTATGACTTAGACTGTAGCAACAAGGCCTGATTTCTTTATGAAAAAAGGTGTTGTGGACAGATGCAGGCGTTGTTTGAAAACGGGAGAGCAGCTTATGGAGAAGAATGTCCATAAAACAATGAAGCAGGGAAGAGGCAATATTATGGTGTGACAATGCTTCGCGTGGTCTGGTGTTACTCTAGCTCGAATCGAAGGAATTATGACGGATAACAAGTATATTAACATTCTGTGCAAAAATTTGAAGGCTTCCATGCTGAAAGTCAGTCTTGAAAATGACTACATATTTCATTTTCATTTCATTTTGCAGCAATTGGTGGGGCAATAAGAGCGCAAGTCAGTCCAAAGCCGATGATGAAGAAGGGGTAATGGCGAACTAGTCTATTCAGACTACATGAACTCCATGGGAAGGAACAAGGATAGGTTAGGGTAGGTGGTTAAGGTAGGGCGTTTTAGACCGGTTAAAAATACTACAAAAAGAAAATCATAAGTCGAGCAATTGATACTGAAGAAGTCGGTAAGTCGCAAACGAAATAGGCCTATCTGCCAGAAGACAAGTACTCTACAGTAGAATTTAAAGGAATTTACTCGCGTCTACTAGTGATTTTTTGAAAAAAAAAAAAGTGTTTCAATGTTTTATTTTTTATTTTAAAAAGTGATCAAATAAAGTGTTAATTTGAAATAATTTGAAATTATTCTTGTTTCTCAATCACAATCGTTCTACTAGCAGGCTCAATAAGTTTTTTTTCACTTTTGTTTTCAAAAAAGAAGTTAAAGTGATAATAAAACCGTTAATATACAATTCTGCATTACAATGATATACGACAAATCCCGAAAAGATAGAGAGGGCCATTCCCTGTAGTTTGTATCAATGTGACCAGGCAATTTGAGATGCCACTCTAAATTTCATTTTGTTTTTACGTCGCAAGTTGCTATATCAAAGTAACATCTCTCTATGATTTGCTATAATTTGAAAGTCGGCTGTCGTATACCGCACATATTTAAATTATAATTTATAATAGAATTATGATTGGAGTTGCAATCTAGGTATGTTTGGTGTTTAGTTAATGACAATCAATGAATAAACAACAATGCCACACCAATGAAAACTGCACCTCCCGTCGTGTCCCTTAGCTACTTGATGTCAGGCGTCTACAAACTGTTTCTAGCCTCGTCTAAGCGTAAAGTGCGGCAAAGCCCGCCGGAAGCACACCTATTTCATTCTGAACAAACACACCTATGACAAGCTCCAGTGATACGATACTCTGAGTTCCTAAACGGGCCCTCCACATCCCACAAAACCACAATACTTATGGCCACGGTCTAGAAGTCCACTGCATAGGAAATTCTATGACACAGTTCAAACTTCCACCTCAAATTGAATATTAAATGTTTTCAAAATTGAATAAATCTATCTATGATTAAATTTTTAGTGATTTGCGGCCCAACCCGCCAATATCACACTCAACTTTAGTGCCTGTATACATGCTGGCTATTAAATAGAAAGAGGAGCGAGTGTGATATTATCACTACTTTGTGTGGCTGGACCTTTAGTTCTCCCATGAATGGTTCATTAGAGTAGAAGGTCATACAATGACATGATCTAGCGACATCTATCATAAATCAGCTATCTCCAATGAATCATTAACATGAGATTAGGCCCTCCCACCAGCGCCCAGGTACAAAATCCAGCCATGGGGGGCGAGGTAAAATACCTGAGGATAATACCATAAAATTGTTCCCACAATGTTATGCCAATACCAAATTGAGGTAAGACAATACCTAAATAGTACCTCACAGGTATTTCCAGGTATTCAAAATAACAAGTTTTTTTATTCGAGAGGTATTTTACCCCTTAATCTGAGCTCTTTTATACCAAGGCAAGTTATCAAGCTTAAAATTAGGTATTCATATGTTGTTGTTTCCTGCTCGGGTGGTTTCAGGAATGGCCAATACGGTCAAGAATCCACTTTATGTTAATAATAAGGCTTGTTCACGACAAAATCTGGACACCCCTGAACACGTATATCGCTGGAAATACTTCATCAACGCGTGAAATATTTCGCAGACTAATGAACGTATTTCTTTTCATAGTTTAAAATCAGTTTTTGGTGATACTATATGCTTTTAGATCTAAGATGGCGTCGATAGAAGAGCAAGTGCGAAAAGAAATTTTGTGCGGTCGCACTGAAAATCCGGATCAGTTAGTAAGAAATCTGGCAAAAAAGCTTGGTTTTCCTGCAAGCACTGTCCATAATGTTATTTAATCTTTCGATACACGTTTCACAACAGCCAGGAAGGCTGGGAGTGGAACAAAAACGAGTCTCAGGAACCACCCGACGGACGCGAAGGTGAAGCAAATATTGCAGGAGAGACTGTGGCTAGAAAAATTAAAATGTCCCCAATTTTCGTGCATACTTCCAAGCAACGGCAAGGTGTGAAGATGATAAACAGAATGAGACGGCTATAACCTGGGCTCGCAAGTTGTATCGCGAATATTTGACGAAGTTTTCCTGTGTGATAATGGACGATAAAACTAATGTGCTGGAAGACTCTATGCAGCTTCCCGGAATGTCTTCTTATACTACCATGCAACGGAACGGCGTAGAGGAGCATTTCAGGACGAAGAAAAAGGCCAAGTTTCCCTAAATAATATTTGGTAGGCAATATTCAGCTGTGGTCGAGCAAGCCAAAGTTTCATGACTACCGGAACGGTGAATAAGGATATATACCGTGAAGAATGACTACAAAAATGATTGTTGAAATGATTCCTACACAGCCATGATGCTCTCTTGCTATTCTGACCTGATTTGACATCTTGTCTCTACGCCAAAGATGTTTTGGAATGGTATAAAGCGCACTGCATTTTCATGTTATACCGAAAGAGGCAAATCCACCTAACTGCCCGGAGCTGTGACCTATCGAGCGGTATTGGGCTCTCGTGAAGAAAGAATTCTCTCAATATAAGCAACATGCTACAACTATAGGAACATTTCGTAAATCTTGGACAAAAGCAGCTAAATCGGATGTTGAGAAGACTGCACAGACCCTGGAGTTAACTAAAAAGTTCGGAGTTTTTTTCCGATTTCTAATTATTTTGTATGCTAATAAGTAAAGGAGAGGTATTATTTTTAGGTGTCACATTGGTAGCAGGCTCTTTCTTTTAATCTGCACTGGACCCTTTTATTGGTAAAATTCACTTCTATGAGTCTCTATTTTGAATCAACACGCGGTGCCCATTTGGTCACTGCTTTAATCTGTTCTTATTTGAATCATCATCAAATAGTTTTAATAAAATTGCTTTCATGTATTGTGTATGTTCTTGTCTATGTTGAGTTTTCATCAGCGTACTGTGTATTTTTGTGTTTTATTCATATTTGTTCATATTTATTCATAATAATGTATACGTGATTATGGTCTGTATTGTGTTGCATAGATGCTGCATTTTTAATTGGTTTCTGTAATAAATTGTATTTGTTTACAACCACGTCTCATGTGATCGTCATTTCCTTGCAACCCTATTTATTTTGGGAAGAGCTTACCTCAATGATGTGCAGCCATATTTTAACTACCTAAACCGCGTGCCGCGTTGGCTTAGCATCTGCTTGAATTCCACAACCGCTCGCGTCCATGCAACCATCATTGCACAACCGCATGCAGACCAAGGTTAGTATGAAAAGGTGAAGAGAAAGAAGATTTTATTATTATTTGGCATGCAGGGTGTATGTGAGATTATTGGTGATATTCTCACAACGACTCTTCGTTTTTGTGACTAAAAATTTGAGTCACTAACCATGAGGCAAAAAAAGCTTGGCTAAACCCTCAATTACAGCCTACTCTTCAGCTTGGGATCTAGTTGTTGTCCATTACCCCCTTGGACAAAACGACCGTTTTCTATTGTATATGACTCACCTAACACTGCTACTACTATAAGCCACATGGATAGGTATCGTTTCTTATGGTGTTTCCTAAGCGGGCCTTCCACGTCCTATCTAGAATATACATGCTTGTCATCATCAGTCTTCAGTTACACTTTTCAGTGACTTTGTGCTTCATTTCGAATAGTCAGATTATTTTTTTGATCATAACGTTCACCCCTTTCGAAAATATTGCAATTACATGCAGTTATTATACCATGAGCAAACCAGGTATTTGGTTATTCATTCCATAAAACAAATGAACAACAAAAGTTGCCACGAAAATGAAGCGTGTACTTTTAGTCTTTTCCCTTATATTGAAAGTAAGAAGTCTAAGAGTGAATGGCGTCATAAACCGCCAGTATCACACCTGCTGTTAGTGCCTTTATGTAAACGTTCTATGTCGTGGCAGTGAAAACATGACAAGAATGTATGATACTTTAAGTACCGTCGACAAGATTTGACCCACAAGAGGGATAACTTTAATTCAAGAAACTATAAAAGCAAGGCTAACCGTTATAGAGAAGAATTGTTCTATGACCTCAAGGCCACTGGCCTCCCTAAGCGGACCCTCCACATCCTATTCCTTTAACAAAACCTTAGCCCTTAATTCCATTTCAGCATCTGCCCTAAGTAACACTTTATGATGACCCTTATTCAGTTCGAAAGTTTTGATACATAGCTAAATAATATGTTGTTAGAGTTAGTGCTCTGATCAGGGCTGTCGTATGTGGCACATTTAAATTATAGTATTTATTTGAATTTTCTGCACCTGAAACATCAGACCCATTATGAGTTACTCAAAATCATGACCAAAACAGTCATCCTTTTCGATAATGAAGCAAACAATAAGATTATTGATGTTGTCAATTGTACAGGTGTATTTGACGTCTAATCGATAACAATTAGAGAATGAACAACAATGAAAGAATTTTCAAGCAAATGAAAATCGCACTTATAGTCGGTTCCTTAAATTATTGATATCACGTATTTGTAGCTTTTTACTAGCTTCTTCTAAAAGTGAATAGCGGCTAAACCCGCCAGTATCACACCTCTTTCAGTGCCTTCAAATAAACGTACTACGACGTGGCAATATAAAGAAAGCAGATTGTGATAATATCACTACTTATCATGTTCTTGGTTTCCCATGCGGCCTTTTGCATGAGATTAGCCCTCTCACCTACGACAAGGTGACAACCATGATCTTTGAGAGGGGATAATAACTTTAGGAGAAGTAGAAGCAAAATCTTTCTGTAGGGGATAACTTCAGTTACGAATATTTATTGTTGGGATATTTTTGATCGTTAGTCGAAAATTTAACAGAAAATATTCTAAACTAACTCAATTGTCACATTTCTTAGCACTTTCTATCGCTTTTGGTACAATGACTATTTGTTCTGGTTACCGCTCACAAAAATAGCTTTGCAGGTCTAATATTTTCTTAATAAACCCCAATTAGCTCTTTATAATTCATATTCAGGCAGTTTTTCCATACAATCAACAGTTTTCAAGTCAAAATTGTTGGAATAGAACTTGTGCGAAAACATTTATGTCCGCTTCAAAACAGAGATAATCATTTAAAAAATTCGACTTTTATCAGTCATTTGGCATGGAATCCGTCATGAGAGAACGTTTCCCAACAACACCACTTCAACAGAACTTAGTAAAAAGTTAGCCAAGGCGTCTCTAAGCAGTTATCAAGAAGGAATCTATGTGTGTATAAGTTAATTTGCATCCGAAAAACACCCACGAAATACAAGTCTTGTTGGTTTTTTTTTACGGAAAATGAAAAAGTTCTGTTAAACAACTGTTAGTATATTCTACACTTCCCTCCGGGATTAAAACATAGCAAATAATTATTTTAATCAATGCACACTCATCAAAACAAGTATTATCACTACATTCCAAACAACATTTATCCCTCCACCGTTATTATCTCATGACGATTTCAAGAGATCACATTTGAGCGAACCGGGAAACCCAGTGGTCTTTGCATGCCAACGCAAATCATTCAAAATGACGAACCTCATTAGATGAAAAGTGTGACGTTACTTCATAGAGAAACCGCCTCCGGCACGTAACGCACAAGGTGACATTCGTCTCATCGCTAGAGAAGTTCTAGATAATGATCACACGAGGGGCGCTCGGAGAGCTTCTGAAGGTACACATTCTAAGTTTAAATATTATAGGGTAGGGCACTACTTTGGCACTAGACCTGTGCGCCGATCTATTTTCAAACGGCGGCGGCGTGGATCGGCGCGGCCATACATTATGCCTTCGACATTTCCTCATGCTTATCTCTTTTAACTGTTTGACTTTTACGTGCAATAATAAGACTAAAGGATCACTCCAAGACTTATATTTTGATAGAAAACCCGGATATCCATAGTGTTATAATACTCAAGTCGATGAATTGACGTGGAATAGTGTGTGTACAAATATATGAGACTTAACATTAAGGAATTTGTTTATCACAAGTCGACGGGGAATTTGGCTTAAATCTGTTTTAATAAATATACTATAAATTCAGAAGTGTAAATATAAGTAATTACCAAATAGAATAAAATTGTCATTATTATGCAAACATGGGAAAGTGTTCAAATGTGGGTCTATAGATCTAAAATTTGGCCTATCGGTAAAATTTAACTGTCTTTAATTTTTCTTCATATTGATATGTAACTTTTCTGGGGTGGTTTGACCAAAGTCTACGTTCCATACAAAAATTCAAAAATTGTATGGAGAAAAGTCTACGTGGGGGGAGGGGGAGCAATATAGCAAGGGTCTGAAAATCTAAAACTTTAAAGTTCTAAATATCTAAATATCTAAACATCTAAAAATCTAAAAATCTAAAAATTTAAAAATCTAAAAATCTAAAAATCTAAAAATCTAAAAATCTAAAAATCTAAAAATCTTAATATCTGAATACCTAAAAATCTACTAGAAATCTTAAACTCTAAGACTCTAAATATCTAAAAATTCTGAGATTTTTAAACTCAGCTACAACATTCTTCTATTTCTATTTACACTCTGTGTATTGTCTGGCCAAATTAAAAAAAAACTTATAATAATAGAAGAAAATCCGTCAAACCGGCATTCTCCCTTTCCTAAAATCTGAGAATAAAAATAAATAAATGTCTAGAAAAATTAATATTAAAAAATTTAAGAAACTAAAAGTTATGATAATTTTAGTTTTTTATAAATAAATTAACAATAAAAAAAAATTCAAATTGCTATAAAAATCATATATTCAGGAGCTTAAAGTTCTAAAGATTAACCAAATTTTTAAGAATTTAGAGCAGTGAATTATACCGAACTATCAATATTTTTACAACATTACTACAATCACGTATAAAACAGCGTCCACTATGCACCGATTACTTCAGTGGTTAGTCAAGTTATTTGATTCGGGATTTGTCATGTTCATAGTCAATGCTTACATGGGTAGCCTTTGTGCGATGATAATTTTATGGAAGAAATCATTGTTTACGTTTGTCAGTTAGGCCCTTAAGCTTTGTGCACAAATTACGTAACGCATGAAGGGAGGGGGAGGGGGGTTGAACAACCGTTACTTATTGTGACATATGGGGGAGGGGGGGGTTTTAAAATCGTTACGCAACAAAATAACCAATTTGAAAATAAATCAAAATTGAATAACCATTTTGCATCAAATAAATTTCCTGTGTACCAAGCAAAGTAGCAGTAAGTAGTAAGCAGTAGTAGTAAGAAGAAAAGCCTGTTGAGGAGGCGGATTCATCCGTGCCTTGACCTACCCCGCAGAGGTATGTTAGGCAATAGCAACGTCCTTGGTTCGAGTACTACTTTACCCATGCACTTTCGCTCAATTTTTAATACTTCTGTTCTATTTCCAACCTACCGTACACTGACGAAACTTTCAATATTTTTTCTTCATATCTTTCATTCTAGCAAACATTACTGTCTATTCTTGGTGCTTCAGGATGATGTGCGTACATCTTCTTCTACATCAAGTAGAAAAGACTCAATTCTTACTAATTGAGAACTATGTTTAAAAATTCTGGGAAAACCCCATTTTCAATACGTCAAATGAAAGGTTTTAATCTATATTTTGAAGAAAAAATTTGGAAATGAGCCAAAACTGTTTTTGTGTTATTAATGACGTTTATCATAACTGGTACACTGCACCAATTATCGCCATAGTTTTAAATTTTGGTTCCTTTCATGGCCAATCGCATGTGTTTCTTATGGGAATGGCCATAATAGAAACAATTTTTTTGGTAAGTGATGCATCTGAAGTTTTAAGATAAATGGATTAAGTCTATATTTTGATTTCCGACCAAATTCTAATGCTTCGATAAATGAAGATGTACACTGAAAATTAATTTTTGTTAATTAACTTTTCCTCGTTTCGTAAACATAGATTATGCACATAGAACAAATGTCTCGTAAATTATATGAAACATTCATATTGCAGTGAAGAGCAGAACAACTCCTCGTGGTTGCCCTTTTTTTTTAATTATATTTTGAGCTGGTAAAGTTTTTTTTAATAGTAACAAATTACTCGTACTTCTTTGTTTTTTTTGGTAGAATGAACGAATGTTCTTATTGTGTCAAAAAATGCTTTGTGCTTTTGACAGCTGCGCGTGTGGCTTTTTATACGAACGAAGCTTCGTAGAAAGTAAAAATCAGGTTCGTTGCAGAAAACAACGAATAGATTTGTTAGTCCTACCTTCGATCGTAATATGAACAAAAATTAATTTTCAGTGTACTATTCAAATGTGATGTAGGGTAAGGGGATGTAATGTTAGCCTAGCTCCTTCATTCGGCCTATGTACCAAATGTGTCATTAATTAAGCGATAATCAACCAAATCACGTTGCTATTAGGATGACCGATGATATCCAAAGCAATTGAGACAATATCAATCAACTTATAGTTGTTCACTTTCGCGTAATTTTCGATTTCTTGCACTTTTGGGGCAGCATGATTTCACTGGTTAACCTGAACTGATGATCTACACGATCTTTAAGTGATCTAAATTTGGCTTAATTGAATCGATAAAGCAAGCAAGGCAGTTTGAATGTGCAGGAAACAGTTACACGTTACAAACTAACTGTTCACATAGCTAAAGTAACAATGATTTTACAAGAAAATCATAGACCCAATGTTGGGGACATATTTTTTGGTATGTTCTCAATCATGGCCTGTTGTATCAATAACGTAGTAAAAAGGTTGTTATTGGAAAATTTCAAGTGGAAATGAATGAGTTTGCGGTTGTTTATATTCAAGTGCTTCATCTTAACAAAAACCGAAGGAACAAAATCATTGTTTAGTGAATTATAGTGTTTTAATTATTGAATGGCTAATAAATCATACATGAGCATCACTGAAGTGTTTGGAGGTAGTTTTACTTGAGTTTGTTTTGTGGAATCTTGTATTAAGTAAATCAAATACAGCTAGCAATGCCTTAATTCATAAAACTAGAAAAAAACGTACAAAGACTGCATTTTGTAATAAATCCATTGAATGGGCCGAAGTTGCATCCATGAATAGACCCAATTTGGCACCAATAGACCGACATTAAATCCATATCTCGCGAATGTTTCTGACTTTATAAAAAGAGTTGTGTAACTTTTCGTGATACAGTCTACCAAATGTCTTATCAAACTTATCTTTGCAAGTGTATAACTAGTTGAATCTCGCCTACAGCTTAAAAACTTTATGAGTTATAATAAAAATTGTAATCGATGGTTGCATAATAGGCTGAGTCAAGGGACATATACCCTACTAAGCGAAAGGTATCTTATGACAATTTGCATCACCAATTGGCGCAATTTTCCATAAATTGTACATCTACACGCTGAGAAATATATTGTTCTGTATAGATTCATCAAATTTCGTTGTTGACTCATGACTTACCCATAATATTTATTTATTCAAACAATATCGATTTAATTTTTTAACCAACAACAATTCTGTTTTGTTTCTTAAAAAGCTGCACAAGAGGCTTCTATTGAAAACAAAAAGCATTTATTGTTGAATAAAAAAATTAGCTATTTGGAATCAATGCACCTTTGCATCGATTCGACCAAAGCGGTTGGATTGGAAAAAAAAATGTTTTTTATGTATTAGAACCATTGAAATAATAAGAAACTAAGTTAAATGTTTTGTTGATTGTTGATTCTACAAAATAATTTTGTTGACTCAATAAATATTTCTGATAGAAATGTTAATTTACTAACAATTTTGGATTCGAACAAAAAAATTGTTGTTTAAAATATATGGTTGAATTTAACTAAAACAATGTGTGGTTTGATTAAATACACAAGAAATGTTGATTCTACTCATTGCGTTCAGCCTACATCAAATGAACTTGTCACTGTGTCTGTTGTTTTATGTTTCTGCCGTCATGATTTAGTCGCACATAGCGCGCCCTTATTCATGCACAGCCCGAATCAAAAGGAAAACTCTGAATAGTACCTATGTAAAAATATAATTAATAATATTTTTTTATAACAATTACAATAGGTTAATATTGTGCATGGCATAAAATACTGTTGATTTGAGTGATATGAATTAAACTTTTTTTGTGATTATTTATAATAATTTAAAGACATTTGAATAAACTTGTTGAACTAATATTTGTAACAGTTTGAATACAGTACAATGAGTGCAATGTTTTTCGTAATCTTTATATTAGCTTTAAGTTACTTAAATGAAAATAATTGAATGATGTTTGCAACCTTTACTAATTTCAAGTATATTAGAATTAAACATAAAAACAACAAAAATAACAGTTTTTGTGATGATTTTATAACAACTGAGAAATAGGGTGGAGGGGTGTCCGTCAGCGTTATGTAATTAATGAAGGGGAGTCTGGTCTCGCGTTACTTATTGTTACATAGGGGGGGGGGGGTCCAAAATCCCGTTATTCTGCGTTACGTAAGTTGTGCACAAAGCCTTATGAAAAATCTTTATCGGTATAATAAATATAAAAAAACGTCTTTTATTAACACAGTCTTGACTATTCAACGCAAACATCTTGACATACCAGATCACTGTTAATTTACACTGATCGTTAAAGATGGTTTTTGAACTTTCTCACGCCTAACAAAATGCTATCATGTTGTGGAAATAAACTCTATTTGTTTAAGACTACGAGCTATATCACTTGATATGAGCCGTCAGATGCATTATTTCCAGTGAAAAGTAGATGTACGCACATTGATATGAAGCTAGCCTATATCAAGTAATATAGCTCGTAGACTGAACTGCACATTACATTTTCTTTTGTTTTTGACAAGATTATGAAATTACATTAAACATATTTACCGATTCGTTAATTATGAAAAAATATGAAAGTTTGAAGGTTACCTTTGCCCAACCATATTTAATATATCGCCAAAGCATAGATAGATAGTTGTGTTTTATTCACCAGTATTCACTACAATGTTTAGTTTATTTCTTAATTATTGGTAGCCTCATACTTCAGAATATGCTTTCGCTGGATTAAAATCCCAGTGCATTTTAAATGTGGCTGGATTTTTGATTTTCCGTGTCGAAGTTCCTTCAATCTCAGCGCTTTGAAATGACATCAGAACAAAGTGTTGGACAAGGTTCCCGAGGGGGTTCTGAGTTTTTGTTTTGCTTCGATTAGACATACATTGCAAAACACTTTGTCAGGAAGCAGATGATGTGTAAAACCATTTTTGAAATGTTTTAGTGCACCAATTTATTTCCGCACATCGCTAGTTCGATAACGATTATTTGTGGTATCAATATGTACACTTGCGATGGAAATTTTCTCGACATTTAAGGTGGACATTTCATTATTTTTAAAGTCAAGTTCACTCGCGAAATTACCAAAAGACGAAACACGAAAATGTACACTGAAGTTTCTAGAACGAAACGACAAAGCTGATCAGTGTTTCACACGCAAACACTTTGGATGGCACATCTCATCGAGATGTTATAATTTGTCATCAGTAATAAAAGCAGGTTTCTGAAGGGCTAATGAACTTAACTTAACTAAACTTAAAGCATATACGGTGACAATTTTTACCGGCGTGACTCAAATTGCCCGGCGGCGCGGGTAAAAAAATGCAGCGGCGCGCTGGTCGAAAATAGCGGCGGTGGCGGCGCTATAAAATCGTCGGCGGCGGCGGCGTGGCGCGGCGGCGCACAGGTCTGTTCGGCACTGGATTCATTTCCACCAATGACGGCTAATGCTCAGCTCTTTTCAAATCAATCAACTCGATTTTTTTCAACATGATGTGGTACTATACTTGTGCAAAAAATCAAGGCGTTAGCAAGTAGTACTCCACCCTAATTCAACATATCAGCTTATCGCAAAATTGCCACAGAGTGACATACAAGCTGCCGCGAGAAGTGCACGTCTATAGCAGTTTCACTGTCCAATTTGACCAATTCTGATCAATTACGAAGCAGCAACGTTCCCGCTAAGCTAGAGTTCGAACTGTTTGATGTCTTCTACGAGAAACCGATAAGCGAATATTGTTTACCATTCCAGAGCGATCGATTTTGTCGAAACTGTCTCGTAAGGGAGATAAGTGTTACCATGAACGGTACTCAACACGGTTTGCCTGCGAGAAGACCCCGAGACAAACACATACACTGCTGCCCGGACTCTTATCAGTTACGCAACCCAGACGTCACTATCTGTTTTGAATTTCCTCTCGGAAATCACAAGCAACACAGTTGTAAATTTATACTTACCAGCTGATTATAAGCAGATTGCGTGGACGCGGTTACTTCAACCGAAGGCCGAAAGTCATTCAAATTGGTTTCAGGAACAGTCAATCCGTCAGTCATTTCCCGTGATCCTTGTCACTGCACCTAACTCACTTCCGTGGCTCACTTGAACTTCACGCAGTCGAGCTCCATTCCCTAGCGAGGTGGTCGTCGGTCAATAGCACAACGATTGCGACCTGTTTATGTCGAAATTAAAATACCCACTCAAACTGCAACCATCGAAATCGACTTAATATGCACAAAGGAGGGAAAAAATGGATCGCTGCTCACACGCGACGAAGAAATCGGTTTGGGTTCTTGTTTTGAATATCTATACAGAACGATGCGAGCTGCACCAGCAGAATGAAGTAGCCGACGACGCCGGTTTTCAATTTTTGTTCAAAATCGACGGCTATCGAGTGTGAGCACGCGTGGTTGATCGTCGTTTCCACATTTTTTTTTTTCGTTTTCTGGCTCATTTGACGTTCGAAGAGAATTCTTGGTGTTATTCTTGGTGAGAGTGTGTCCGACGGAAAAGTTTTACTGGTTTCGTGAATTCTTCGAACAAGGTTGTACCAACCTACATAATCACGTGTTTGACTCAGAGATCCAGTTTCCAAAAATAATAACTTGTTTACATTTTCCTCTCTGAAAAAAGGCGCTCGGGGATGCGGTCTCAGCGATGTTCTCCGTATTGAAATATCGAGCGAAAGTGATATTCATGCATGTAAATACCTTCTACGATCGCATGGCGGCACGAATCGGTTTTATCGGACCGATCATTTCCTTCAGTTTTGCACAGTAGATGGGTACCGAACCGATATAATGCTTTATCACTGACCTTGTCAACCGCCTACTGTGCGTTTTTTCTCACATCCAATTATCACATGCGGCGGAGCTTTAAAACAATTCGCTAACTCTTGGATACAATGCCGCTGAGCTGACCACTCGCGACACTTTTGAAAAGGGCTTATCCTCGATGATCGCTTTTCTTGATCAACCGATAAAAAAATCTATGAAAAATGCTCAATAGCAGCAGCGTTATTCACAGAAGAGAAAGTGCCTTAGGCCCTTTTCAAATGTTCCGCGAGACCACTGAGAAATGCGTGTTTTTTTTTCGTTACCATCTGATAATTGTCACAGTAAGTGTAGCGGCAAGAAAGCACCACACACTAATGACTTAAAAATGTAGAGAAGGCAAAGAAAAACAAATGAAGAGGCATCACACCAACAACCAGAGCGAACTAACGTGCACCAGATGCCGGCTCCATACTGGTAAAGTTTGTCGTTTCCAAAAACTGGTTCAAACCGGACCATCCGAAGACGGTTAGTGGGTTGGATATAATTCGCGCGAAACATTTCATTAGGTCATATGATTATCTATCTTGATAGACATTTTTCGTTGATTCCCTTTTTTTGTCAATCCCCCGGAGCAAAATGCCCCACCCGATATTTCTTTTAAGAATTCATTCTGATCAGGTTTTAATTGTGTTAGCAAATAGAATTCATGGTTTTGAGTTGATTTTATTCGAAACAATTACCGATTTTACTTTCAAACAAATTATAAAAATGAGAGTTTGTTTCAGAGCATTGCGATGTAATATTTAAGCGGTGTATCATTATAGTTATGAGGGCTTTATATGACAAAAAAAAAAAAACTGAAGAATAAACTTGTTTATTTGCGGGAAAATAGAAGGATGTTCGATCACAAAAGATCGTTTTTCATGTTCAAAGTTCTGACATCACCTAGAGGCAAAATGCTCGGTTTATTTGGTAGGGGAACCAGGGGCGCACTTTAACCCTGAGGTCAAACGGGTCACCCTGTTGTTTCGTGTTAGGATATATGGTGCTCAACTATTAACACTGTTAACAGATAGTCTTCATAGTTTTTAGTAGTTTCTAATCAATACCATTACCAGTCATGTTTTCAATTAAATTAAAAATTAGAGGTGGGTTATATCAAGGATGTTACCGCAAGGTTCACGTAGGACCGCGATGGTGTATAGTATGAATTGTATCATCTTATTTAGACATATCATAATACACATGTTTGGTTCATATTGAAATGTTTTTATAATTTTACGTTGACCCGTTGCTTCTTATGATGTTTGCTGTTTGAATGACACTGCACTTTCGTTACCCCTTATCTTTCTGAGCTATGTTATTTGACACTAGTATATAGTTCGTTAGCCGGAACGATATGATTTCATATCTTGTTAAGATCATCAACAACTATCTGTTGGACAGATAATTCCAGTCTTCCAGAACAACTCCCATTCTGATACTTCTAACGTTGATGCTAGGTCCTATCCTATTTAACATCTTCACGTCAGATGTTCCTCCCCTGCCAGGTGGTGGTATTTTGTCGATGTTTGTAGACAACACTTCCATCATCTACAAAGGACAAGTGATTCGTGCTCTGACTAGAAAATATTAGGAGGTTTTCAATGTTCTCTCCGAATATCTCAATAACGGTTAGATCTGTATAAATATAGTAAAAACAAAGATGATTCTGTGTCCGCACTCAAAGTCACCTCGGCTTATTTCACCAGGGTGACCTCCTCTCCTTCTCTTTAACACACCGATCGATTGGTACAGGGATGTAGTCTATACCATGGTCTTACCCTAGATAACAAGTTGTTGTTCCGAACGCATGTTCACAAAACCTCAACTAAATGTAGTATTCTGTTAAGATCCCAATGTCCCCGGATCAAAAAAAAAGTCTACTCTTTCGACCAAGTTGGCAATTCATAAGCTGCCCCGAAGTCACCTAATCCGATCAATTATTAATATTATTATTATTTCTTTATTTAAATCTGACTTATAAACGTTACTATGCTTATAATGTAGAATCAGTGTCACATTTCGCTTTAGCTTTTGAAATTCAATCCATTGGTTTTTAAACTTGTCTTATTAACTATACTATAAAACTATTAATTGAAGTGCTCAAAACATCTTTCTCTGAACCTCATTGCTGATGATTTGCTAGTAAGATCATTAGGGAGTGCGTTCCAATAGACGACACCTCTGACAAAAAAGGAGTTTCCATGTTTAGTTGAGCGGTGGCGAGGAATGATAAATTTTTTAAAGCGAAATCTTCTGCATGGAATCAACTTGCGTTGTAAGTACCCTGGCTGTTCTGCTACTAATATGTTTTGTATTTGAAGACAACATCTAAGTTTAGCAAAGTTTTCAAAAGGACATCCTATCAGGATAGATTGTAAATGAAAAACGCGATCAAAACGAGTCAGATTGAAGACGAATCTAATGCAGGAATTCAGTGCTACACGTAATCTGTTTCTAGCATTTGACGATGGTTGTGGCAGTAAAAAGTCGCAGTTAATAAAATATGGAAAAATTAGGCTTTTGAATAACTTTATCTTGACATCTGACGGCAGAAAATGTCCAAGTAGCTGAAGAGTTCTTAATTTTGAGTAAATTTTACCACATTGTTGCAAGATATAATCAACCCAGTCGAAATTATTCTTGATACTGATACCAAGACTTGTTGCCTTTTCTACATAATTCAGTTGGCTTCCATTAAGTATAATTATAGGAAGAAATCCACTATATGAGCTTGAAGTTGAAAACATTGCAGAAGACTTACCAGCATTGATCGACAAAAAGTTCCTGGAAGACCACTCAGCAATGTTTGACAAATCTTCGTTTACTATGTTTGCAATGGAATCCATATCGTGGATAGAGCAATCAAAATAAAGCTGCTCGTCATCTGCATATATAGGTATTTGACAGTACTTTAAAACATTTGGTAAATCATTTATGTACATAGCAAAGAAAATTGGTCCCAAAATTGATCCTCGAGGAACACCTGATCCAACTGGTATCGCACGAGAGAAGCAACTATTATTGTTACGCTTTGGAATCTTTCGGTGAGGTATGAATGAACTAATTGAACTGCGTTAAAGGAAAAACCGAAAAACCTTTGTAATTTTGTACAGAGCTTAGAATGGCTTATCATATCAAAAGTTATCATTATCTAAAACAATGCCGATGTCATCAAAAACTTTCATCATAGCTGTCTTTGTACTGTGTTTTGGGCTATAAGGCGACTGAATGTTACTTAGAAGATTATTTTCATTTATGTATTGGCATACTTTAATTTTTAATAGAGCTTCAAAAGCTTTAGAAATAACACATAAAATGCTAATCGGTCGAAGATTTTGGATGGAGTTCGAAGTGCTTTTCTTTTTTATTGGGATGATTTTAGACGTTTCCAGATTCAGGTAAAACGGCAACTGTTAATAATGGCATTGAAAATGGGTCATTCCATATCAAGTGACCGGAGAAATGCATCGACCCTCTTCGATTCGAACCAAAATTGGCTGATATACTTGTTCTAGGCTTTTAATCAAAAATCCAAAGTGTTAGACCAATTGGTGCACCCCTCGGCCCTTGGGCTGTCCTCATTTTTGGAGATTTTTGAAAAGTTTATATTTTGTTTTTTAAATATCTCAGTGAATAAAAGAGCCACAAACAATGTTAGATACTTTTCTTAAAGAAAATTTGCTATCAAATATATATTTTCAATATTATTAACTGTGTTGCCAACATTTTTATTTTTATGGTTGAAATATTAAATTGCGTTTTTATCAAAATGCCCCCACTTTTTTCAATCTTGTTCAACAGATTTTTTTACATAAGCAACACTTTTCGAGAAAAACCAATTTTCTCCGTCATGGAGATATTCACTTTTAAACATATCATGTTTCATATTTAATGGATAAAAATTTAAAAATAGTGTAAATATATACCAAGTGTTCTCTGAAAATGAGTCTAAGAACAATCACAAAAGGTGATTGTACTTGCAATTATTTATTTCCAGATTCCACTTCGGATTTCGCAGCTGCATACTAGTGGAAACAGACAATTAGAGAAAAATCGTCAGTGTTGCCATCTTACGGTTTATTTGTGATTATTTTTCAAAACAAATATTAATGCTAGGATTCATTTTTTTGTTAATCGAATCATCAAGCTATCTATCTATCTTCCAAAAAAAAAAAAAAAAAAAATTGGATTGAAACGGTATGTCACGATTTTACTCAAGAACTGGTCTACAGATTTCCTATTTTTTTTAATCTGTTCTTCTTTGGCTGCATCGGGTTAAAAAACGTACGAACTTACGGTACGAGGTTTGCCGGGTCAGCTAGTTATAAATAAAAGTGCAATTTTATATTTCACATCTAATAAACAAATTCCACTATCAATAAAATATATATATAAAAAAATATTTCATGCTGCGTTTTGCTTTTGCAGTACGTGTTGAATTTTAAAGGATTTTCAAAATCAGATTAATAATGGTACCCGTTTCTGAGCCTGAAATACTCTTCATAAGAACAGTGGAATCGGTTGTTGGAGCTGCCGAATGCATTCCGCGGATTCCATGAATGGGTTGAGCATTAGCAAATCTCACTGCCCAATGTTCTTTTTGCTTCTTGCACTGCCGTGATGCCACAAACTTCACATTCAAGTTGCAATTACAGTGTGCCCAATCATACAACTCTTTTTGAGTTTGTATGGTAGTTCCTTGAAGACTAGCTCTCGTCACCAATAGCTTTAGTGTTCCACCTTATCCATCGCTTGGACCTTTACCGTGTGTCGTTGCAAAAAAGTGCCATTCAGCTGGAACGCCAAAGTCTCCTCGTTGGTACAGCAAATTCAAGATGTTAAACGTGTTTTTGTACTGGGAACCGGCACCGTCAAAGAAGTAATAAATTTTTGTCAGCTTAGTCAAAACTTCTCCTTCGGTCAAGTTGTCCCGAGTGAGCTGGTAGAACTCTGCCTGTTTCGCTGTAATATAGTCATGCTTCCTAACAACTGCGGCTTCTTCGCGAAATGTTTCAATGACTGTATCAGCATCACAAACTACTGTCTGCCAGCTGCACCTTTCTTGTTGCGACCATTGTTTGCACGATATTTCCTCAATTGAATTATCTTCAAAATATGACCAAATCGAATTCCTAATATGATCCAAAATGCCACAAGCTGCAATAGCACACTTGTTCAAGAAGTACAGCTCCGTAGGTGAATTGCACATCTCTGTACGAATTGAACGCTGTTTTACTTTGCTGTTTCGCTTCGATTTGATTAAACTATGCACCAAAAAATTAAGTTTCAAATTCTGGTGAATCACACAAACGCAAACTGTGTGAGTTCCAGCAGCTCCTGCTAGAACACACTCTGGTTGGCGCAGCTCAGTAAAGGGTGTCCACGATGAAATTGCCACACTATGAAATTGCTCTAACTTTTTAACCGTTGGGTAGAATTTAATGAAAATTTGGGTGGATTTAGTTCATAGTGCATTTTTTACATCCTGCATGTTTTAAAGTCCTGTGATCAAAACTCGCGGAAATGGAGTCGAAAGAACAGCTCGTGCGTGATAAAATCTTGCGCATTCATCACGAGAACAAGGATCTCTCGCATCGTTCCATCGCTAAAACGTTGGGAATCGCGAATTCCACGGTGTCGCGAGTGATTAAGCGGTTCGAGGAACGGTTGACCACCGATCGGAAGCCCAGAAGTGAAGGAAAAAGTTTTCCGTACAACACCAAAAATCACAACCGCGTAGTTGGGGCCTTCAACCGAAATCCGAACGCCTCCGTTCGGGATGTGGCTAAGAAGCTGCACCTAAGCTGAAGTTTTGTCCAGAAGGCCAAAACTAAGGCTGGGCTTCGAACGCTCAAGGTACAAAAGGCCCCTAATCGCGACAAGAAGCAGAACAAGTCCGCCAAACCCCGTGCCAGGAAGTTGTACATATGTGAAGGCCGACTTCAAACAGATCCCCGGCAACCTGTTTTTCACGGCCAAGGATAAGTTCAGCGTTCCGGAGCATGTCCGCACTCAGAAGATGTCCAAATTTGCGGAGAAATTCCTGGTTTGGCAAGCCATCTGCACGTGCGGGAAGCGGAGTGCACCTTTCGTGACCCAGGACACGATGAACGGACAGGTGTACATAAAAGAGTGCCTCCAGAAGCGGCTGCTTCCTCTCCTGAAGGCCCACAACGTCCCAACAATCATCTGGCCGGACTTGGCCTCATGCCACTACTCCATGGACGTGCTGAAGTGGTATGCGGACAATAAGGTCAATTTCGTGCAGAAAATGTTCAACCCTCCCAACACTCCGGAGCTCCGCCCCATCGAGAAGTACTGGGCGATTATGAAGCAGCACCTTCTTAAACGACCTGAGGTAGTGAAGACAGTCGAGGAACTGAAGAAAGTATGGGTTTACATGCAAAAAACGGTTGATTTACAGGCTGTGCAGAATCTCATGGCCGGGGTTAAGGCCAAGGTGCGGGCATTTGCGTTTGGACTGTAAATAAAATACGAGTAAAATGGCAAAATGAAGTTTAATAGTTATTTCTCAATCCCTGAAAATTTGATGGCAATCGGATAAAAACTCGAATTTTACGAATCAATTTTGTGTGTGGCAATTTCATCGTGGACACCCTTTAAACTTCGAAAATCCGATGTTTATATCAGGAAACCTTTCTTTGAAGTATGTTGGTATGTTTCGCTAAGGTTCGCCAGCACTAATCGCTTTTGCTTGAGGATACGAGATGTTCCCTCCCGAACACTTTTACACTCCTTCTTACCAGCCAGTTCTTTACTCACGTCTGCCTCACGGTAAAACGCTTTTACCTTCTGCACTATGTCTCCTGAAACACGATGGCCTTTTTTGGGGTTAGAGGAACAAATAATTCCTTTCTCTTTAACGCACTTTTTCATGGTTCGCACTAACCTCTTAGAGCACCGAAATTCTTCTGTAGATTGCAAACGATTAGTTACTTACTTTGAATTTTCTGCACTCCATGTTATCACTAACGACTGAACAACTAAACAGAGTTTATTTTGATCTCACACGATATTTATAAACAAACTTGTAAATTATCACGTAGGCCAAGAAAAACTGCTATTATTTGAAAATTTAAGCGGTGCTTTTCTGTTAGATCTGCCTTGATAAAGTATAACAGATTATATCAGAGTGGTTGAATAAACAAATTTTGAAAACATAAAATCTTTGAAAATCAATATCTCCATGACGGAGCAAATTGTTTTTTCTCGATAAGTGTTTTTTATGTGAAAAAAAGTCTGCTGAACACATTGGAGCCATAAAAAATTAAAAAAGTTGGGGCATTTTGAGAAAAACGCAATTTAATATTTCAACCATAAAAATTACAATGTTGGCAACACTGTAAAAAATATTAAACACATTGATTTGGTAGCAAATTTAATTTCTTTTAAGAAAAATGTCTAACATTGTTTGTGGCTCTTTTATTCACTGAGATAATTAAAAAACAAACAATAAACTTTTCAAAAATCTCAAAAAATGGGGGCAGCCCATGGGCCGAGGGGTTTACCGATTAGTCTAAAACTTTGGATTTTTGATTAATAGCCTAGAACAAGTATATCAGCAATCTTGGTTCGAATCGAAGAGCGTCGATGCATTTCTCCGATCACTTGATATGGAATGACCCAAATATGAGTAATTTGTGAAACAGTGTAGGGCAAACAGATTTTTAAGAACTTAAGGGGAATATTGTCCAGACCAACTGCATCAGATTTGATGTCGTATATGGCATTAACGACATGAGCTTCATCGATTTCTTGAAAATTGAAAGCAGACCATTCCTGATGCTGTGGTGACGGCCTAAAACTGGAATGACTAGTGCTGAAATTATCAGAGAAGTAATTATTTATTTCATCAGCTGTGAAATTATTGCATGGCCTTTCACACGAATTGTTCACACCAATATTTTTCAATCGTTTCCAGAGCACTTTTGGAGGTAGATCAGTTCTAATCCGTGCAGCATAAAATGTTTGTTTAGCCCTTCGAATCATTAAACAGGCAGCTTGTTAACTAGGCTTCAGTTAATGTAATTATGGAGGGTACTAAATTTTCAAATTCAATACACTCCCAAAAGGGAAAATAAAAAAAAATAACACCACTCAATCAAAACTAAAACGTAATTATGTAGGATGTAGAGCCCTTCTAATAATCACTAAAATGTCAAAACAAAATGTTAAATAGAACAAACAACTTTGAACGCGCACACTTCTGAACGGAGTTGCTTCACTGTTTTGCCATCGCGGTTAGAGTTAGACTGATAGAGCTGTCATATTTTGTCTGCTCATTAGTAGTACAAATGATTTCAATGTTCGACACTATCCTGCCGATAAATGAGGCAGACATTAATTGAATCAACATTAAAACATGCACGAATTAACGGTTGTGGGGATCATCAACTTGTGGGTGAATGGTTGGTCCTTCGTACAACTTTGTTCATGCCGTACGAAAGAATAAGCGAAACTCATTTTGTGGCAGCCCCTATAAAAAAAATCATTTTGTTGATCAAAACAGAGTGATTTCTTAGGGTAAAAAAATATTTTGTTCACGCAATAAATTAATCATTTGAGTTCAAAAATGAACGTGATTATTATAAAGCAAATATTATTTTAATTAATATCTCACATCGGTGATGGGCTAAAATAATTTTATTGGTTTGAGATTTGATTGAAATTTTGAATGGATTTGAAACTATTTTCCCGGAATTACTATTTTTTCTGGAGATGATTGCGTTTCCGAATCCATTTCACGCTAAATTTGATTGCTCAGATAAGGAGGCAGTCGTCCCCACCCGCCCTCTCCCTGGCTACGCCAGTGACCCTAGATATCTTTCGGGGAACAAGAGTTCCCTTCTTTTTTTCAATTCTATTAATATAAAAACCTCAAAACTCATAACTAAACTAATAGCAACAGTAAAACTGGGAGCCTGTTAAGTTGATACATAAGATTTGAAACAAATTTCTACAGAAGTATTTTAATTTTAATATTCAAGAAGGTTTTATTGTTAAGTATTGTAGAGTTTTGTTTAAGGGCGTATTTTAGAATTCCCGATATTATTTTCTCTTGTAAGAACAATTTAGTAGACTATAGATTCGCCAGATTGATTAGAAGTTTCAAATTTAACGAATGTCCATAAGCAAAATATGGAGATAGAAGTTTATTAATTAACGATAATCTTCTCAAAAATGTAGTATTAGAAGTAAAGTACACATATAATCAGGTAAATTTCTGAAATCAAAATATTTTTTGATGTTGACTTTCAGTACCACTAGTTGTCGACTGCATGATGGACCTGTGTGGCATCCCCAAAAGGTAATTGTAATGATTAAACTATTCAACAACACAGTATTGATAAAATGTATATAGTAATTTAAGAGTCATTTCTGGAGGAGACTTCAGCAATCTCAACATAGACAGTATTCTGAACGTCGTCTCCAGGGAACGTTCGAAGTAATTATATAATAGTATACTTAGATATCTTTTTTTATAAATTGATTCAAAGTTGCAGGGATTAGTACCATGACATGGAAAATTCTGCATCTTTTATAAAATATGAAACCCAAAATATCTAATACTTCAAATGGTGCTCACGCGGTCGACATATACTAGTGTGACCTGAGAACTCGTCTAAATTTTTTTCTAATAATCAAACCATATGAATAAAATTCGAAGGTAAATATCCAAAATATACTGCTTGTGAAAACAGTGTGCTCCCATCTGCATTCAGTTCATAGAGGCAAAGTTCCGATTATGTTTTTAAAACGCTTCTCAATATTTCCTTGGAAATTTTATCGAAATTCCCTTCACATTTCTTATAACAGTTGTCTAACATTTATTCTAAATATTTCTATAAAGGATTTGATTTTCACTTAGAGGGTTCTATTTTGGCATTATTGGTGTTGGCTATTTTCATATTTGACATTTTCTATGTTAGTATTCAAAGGATGGATTGAACTGAAATTTTGACAGTAGTTCAGAAGTTACCTGAATTTTAAACTATGTTTAGTTTATAAATTTTGAAACACAGCTCTCGAAGTTAAATCTGATCCATCATCTTAGAAAATTTTAAAAACATATAGGGTAAGGGGATGTAATGTTAGCCTAGCTCCTTCATTCGGCCTATGTACCAAATGTGTCATTTATTTTGCAATAATCAACAAAATAATGTTGCTATTAGCATGATAGATGTAATCCGAAGCAATTTAAACAATATTAATCATCTTATACTTGTTCACTCCCGCGTAATTTTCGGTTTCTTGAAGTTTTGGGGAATTATGATTTCACTGGTTATGCTGAACAGATGATTTACACGATTTCAAGTGATCTAAATTTGGTTTAATTGAATCAATAAAGCAAGTAATGCAGTCTGGATGTGCAGAAAATAGTTACACGTTTCAAACAAACTATTCACATAGCTAAAATAACAATGATTTTACAAGAAAATCGTAGACCCAATGTTGGGTACATACTTTTTTGTATGTTCCCAAATCTGGCCTGTTGTATCCATAACGAAGTAAAAAGGCTGTTATTGGTAAAATTTCAAGTGTAAATGCATGAACTTGCGCTTGTTTATATTCTAGTGGCTCATCTAAACACAAATCGAAGAGACAAAATCATTGTATAGTGAATTATAATGTTTTCATTATTGAATGGCTGATAAATCCTATATGAACATCATTTAAGTGTTTCGAGGCAGTTTTACTTTAGATTGTGTTATGAAATGCTGTATTAAGTACATCCAGTACAGCTTATAATGCTTTAATTCATAAAATTAGAAAAATAAAACGTACAAAAACGTCATTTAGTAACAAATCCATCGAATGGGACGAAGTTGCATCCACGAATAGACCCAATTTGGTGCCAATAGACCGACATTAAATCCACATCCCTCGAAAATTTATGGCATTATAAAAATAGTTGTGTTACTTTTCATGATACATGCAACCAAATGTCTTATCAAACATATCTTTGCAAGTGTATAACAAGATGAATCTCGCTTACAGCTTAAAAACTTTATAAGTTATAATGAAGAATGTGATCGCTGGTTGCTAAATAGGCTGAGTTAAGGGACACATACCCTATTTTCTTTTACAAAATACAAAAATTTCATAAGAATGAATAATTTTGCCGACAAATTCTGTCTTGTGGAACTTTTCAATATTAAATTATTCAAAAACTGAATTTTTGACAAACCTTGTAACAAGGAAAATCTGATACCATTTTGAAGACTGCACTTGAAAATTCATAAATTCAATACAGTTGTAGTAGTTTACATTCTTTTGCCATACCTTCAAAAATTCGAAAAATTTTCATGGAATTTCAACTTTTTATTTACTATCAATGTCAATCCAATTCATAAAGTTAACCTCAAATTACCCATGGATGTTTCAATCGAACTGCCGTGAAGTTCTCAGTAGGTTTTTGATGAAATAATCTTCGGAACTCTATTTCAAATTCTTGAACCCTCTTTAGAAATTTAGCTCGATATAACTTATAAATTTCCGAAGCTGAGAAGGAATCAGTATCAACCGTCAACATTTTGAAGATATTGAAAACGCGTAATCCAAACCAATTTTAATTTTAATGTAAATCAAAATGATCATTGACTCAATGTTGTTCTTTGTCACTTTAAGATTTTTTAGTTAAAACTTGACTCTATATAGATTCAGGTATATTCTCGGATGAGTTGAGACGCCTCAAGAGAATCGAATAAGGTGACAACATTTTCCATTTGATCCACATGGAATAATTCGAGGTATATATTCACCCCACGCGATTCTCTTAAGGCATCTCGACTCATAGAGGCGCAGAATAGACGTAATTATTCGATTAAACCTGTTCTGATTCATTAATAAAAATAACATGCCCCCAACAATAACGCTACTTTCATCGCTCTTTTCAATATTCTTATGAACGAAAAAATCCTACGGGCAGGCCCCCTCGAGAACTCTCCCCCCCCCCTCCAGACCAATTGTCTAGTTCCGAATCATAAAGGATTCGTTTGTGCATTATTTAGCGGCGTTAAGAAAATATCCTTTTTGTGTTCCTCATCTTATAGTACGTTCACACTACTGCTTATATTACGTGATATAGAGTATTTTGATATCAAATGACATGTACATTATTTCCAGTGAAAACTAGATGTATAGTTGCTGATATCAAGATACTCTATATCAAGTAATATAAGCAGTAGTGTGAACGTACTATTACTTTACTTTTACGTTGTATCCAAGGGGCAAGACAGCTTTTTTGTGAGTAACTCTTTTCTTCAAAGTTACTAAGGATCCATACAATTTGCACACTCTATGATGTTCTTCTCCCCGCAAGATTTATAGTTGTAGGAATGCCAAAGTATGTGTGCAAATACGAAAAAAAATAACTTCACTCATATTTGATCATAAAACTTAAGCTTGTAGTACACTGTTTGTCCAATAGCCAAATATTTGTCATAGGCAGATAGGCATCTGACAAACATCTATGATATCTGTCAGCTGTCTAGCTGCCTATGCCAAATATTTGGCTATTGGACAAACAGTGTACTACAAGCTTTACGTTTGCTCAGAATGCATCAGCTTCCATCAGCTTTTATAATTAACAACTCCATTGAAAGTATTCTGGCAGCACTTGCTTGAATTTTTCGGTGACGACGGTGGCAAATTTGGCAACCACTAACAGCAGTATGTTACTGTCTGGGGAAATTAATTAATTTTCGTATAGTAAGAAGACAATATACTTAGGACATAGTATTTGGAGGAGGACTTGGGCTCCAATTACGGTGAGAAGATTGTTTAGTATAGTTTCATTAGAAATTAGAAGAAAATTTAGTATTTTCCATTTAAATCCAACTACCTTTGCTTATCTTGACAGATACGCGAATTTTGTCTACAATGTGTAGACTTCTTGAGTGTCTCGTACTAATAACTTGACTGTCGAGTTATTAGTACGAAACACTGAAGAAGTCTGCACATTGTAGACGAAATACGCGTATCTGTCAAGATAAGCAAAGGTAGTTGGAATTAAATGGAAAATACTATTTTTTCTTCTAATTTCTAGTTACAGGCATTCCACTAAATAGCTCAAACCCTTTAAGATTAATTTTCATTGTTTCATTGTTTGTTTGTTTTGTAGGAAGACAAAAAACAGACAAAGTTTGTGGAATTTATTGACTGTCAAAAGAATCACCTACAAAAAGAGACCAAGCCGGTTCGGCCAACCACAAACATTGAAAAATCCAGTTTTGCAAAAGGTCGATCCGGCTTGGTTTCTTTTTGTAGGTGATCTGTTCGGTAGTAAATAAATGCCACATATTCCCATTGTACGGATTGATTGACCCATCCCATTTGACGTTGGCTTCAAAAACGATTTCCTGTCCAACATTTATCTGGCCCAATCTTTGCCAGGAGTTGCATTTCTGGAAAAGCAAACATTCAATGCCATAATGCATGACAGCTTCAACGATAGTTTTGAATATTCTCACATCACCCACATAGAGACAGAACTCCGTGGGTTCATCAGAATAGCTGCAAAAATAGTCTTGGAGTGTTTTCCCATTGCAAGAGATCAGCCGCATGATACGAGGAACGGCGTTTATCACCTGCGCTTCGATTTCAAAAATGTCATCATTAGTTTAATTTCCATGTGCTTTGGAAGCAGCAAGGTCTTGAAAATCAATTATATTTTTTATGTGCACCGGTACATAAGCAACCTCTCTCTCTATAGAGTATACTCTCTGTTAAAACGTATCCTGAAAATTTAAGTTTTTTTTAGAATTTCACTATACACACATCATCCAAAAATACCTACTAAACGTTCTAGGCCAGTAGGAGTCCCTGAGGTATTTCGCAACCAAGGAATATAAATGTATGACTACACCCAAAAGTTGAAATTGTAGCAAAAAATTCAATTGCAGTTTTTGCAATCATATCTTGAAAAATCCGCATGATTCTGGAAATTCAATTTCGCCCATCATGATCTACAAAGCTTTTTATGGTATAAACAAAGCCATGCAAGTGTGTGCAAGCGGTTATCGCTGTGTGCGACAGTCGCAGCAACCGTTAAGTTTTTGTTCACCCGTCAACAACTTCTCAATATGGGTGAGACAATGCCATAGAACGCCACTACGCCATTTGCCACTGTTACTATTCCGCTGTCAAGTGTTCTATTTTTATTTCCACTCGTCATCACACTCCCATCTCCCTCGCATCAAGTCACCATGCATTTTATTAAACAAACGGAGCCATGTAAGTGTGTTTGACCGACATTTGCTTCATTGTTGTAACGTAGAGTGCCTCGACAGCCGAAGCAATTGTAGGGCTTTTATTCCGTTCCTTTCAACTTGTTGTGGTGACTGGATGGTTACAATGAAGAGCCGTCATGCTGACGGTCGCGGTTCGACTCTCAGTAGCGAATCGAAATCTTTTTTTTGTGAGCCATTGAATTTACTACTGCTAATCAACCACACAACCTCACGCACATTTTGAATTTTTAGATTCGATTTGATGTGTTGCTTTTTTGCCCATGACCAATGTTGCATTTTTTCTCCAAGTTGCGATCCATTACGAGATGGGCTTCAAATGGTGAGTTGACAACTTGGCAGGAGGGTGCGACCGACCTCTGGTCCTCACAAGTTCCTACCTCACGCCTCCACGAGTCATATGATCACAAAAGACTGCCAGCTGAAACATGGAGACGCTGGTTGGCGTAGCCTGGGCAATGTTGTCAATCCGACAATAGCGAAGTGAGGGGGTGCGACCGGTACATCATAACATAATTTTCCATTCTCATATCTTTCAGGTCTTCCAGGTCGTCAGGTATTACAAAATAATTTAAAATTTAAAATTCTTTTTTTTCATGGCGGTCATACATTGCCTAAATTTTCTGGTTCATAATGGATGCGCTAGTTTGTCTACAATTGCAACAAAACAGCAGTCGGCACACATGTAATTTTCAATTCATATTACAATATACCCTCACTATATATTTTATCTTATAGGACATTGTTTATTCATAGCCTAATTCTGTATATTTCATTACATGTATTACGCCAGAAAGGTAAATTTCTCTCAGGTACCATACAGTTTAGGAGAGGAGGTCTTGCGGTTATAGGATGATCATCTTCTGGTAGAAGCATCAGTAAGAATGGGATCAATTTTCAGCTGTATCTAGCACCGTCGGAGTGGCCTTCTCGAAAGTAGCAATGGATGTATATATAGATGTGTAGATACTAGTATGTGTTATTATATGATGCATGTTTTTTACAAGCTCTAGCATATTTTCATTAATAGAAATGTTGACGACTCTCTCGACCGCTCAACCTTTAATTCCTTCATTATATTTTCCATTAAATGGCGTAATATGACCTTAACATTTCAGTACACGATCATCAACTACTATTTGAGCGGTTCAGAGGAACACAGCTGTTCATCATTATTAATTGCATATCATACATATAATATTATGGAAGAAGTAATAAAATAATTAATAAAATTTTAATTGCTTCAGTTTGGTGATCCGGCCGGTATAATTATTTTATTAAATTATATCAAATAAAAATCAAAATTAATAAATGCTCTTCATTCCAGAAGGTTATATATCTATATGTCATGATTAAATACGTAATAATATAATATTATGGTTTTATATACAACTAGCTGACCCGGCGAACTTTGTTCCGCTCTAGCCGATTTTTATGATTCAAAGAATTCCGAGCATTTATGTTTTTTTTTTGAGTAACTTCAAGCCATGCTTGGCTTGTTTGTCCCTTTTTTTTATCGTTCATTCGCGATCGATAACAGATTACGACACCCAAATTTTATATATTGATTGCATAAAACACTTTTCGTTTGAATTTGGAAGGTAAATTGTTTGAAATAAGTGGAATTCTTGGAATAAACACTTCCTCGCCCTTGAATTAGCCTATGAGTATCATTGCTTGAATTACATTATTCTTGAGTTACTTTACACAGAAATTACACAATTTCAGTCGTAAATTATATGGTAGTAATTCTGGTAAGTCCAATGAACTCAGGAATTCCGTTGGATAATTTGTTGCTTCGTCCAGATTAGTCACACAATCAATTGAGTTGAATGAACGTAATTGTCCAGAAAATTCATTTTGAATTACGAAATTCAAATTATTGACATTCTTATATTTCGCTGTCAAAATCCTACGTGCTCTCCGATTGGTTGTGATTTGTGTCCGTTTTGGCTCTCATAATTTTGGACGATTTTCGGGAACACATTCATAATGAGTTCTTCTTTCGTCGTTGTGATATGGTAGAAATTCGGAGGAAACGAAATCAATCCGATGGAAACGTCAAGAGGTGTACTTCTTCATTCCCAATCGCCAACAATTGATTCGAAAAAATTTCGGCATACGGCATGCGTCAACTATAGCTTCTTAACATATCGCCACAAATAAGAAAGCTTAAAGCAAGCGTTGATTTCAGCCGCTGCCGTTGATCGTGAAATGACAGATAGTGTTTGTCAAAAATACCTGCTAACAAAATCATGGCGCCTCCAAAAGGTCCTGTGTTACTGCGCAGATCTTGCATAGTTTCGTCCCAGATGACGATCTTACAACATTGCAACACTTTTGCCATTGCCAAATTCTTCCGAATGTTGCATGTCGATTTGTCAGTCAATTGGAGATTCTAACGCAGAATGAGCCGTTTGAATGCCTTCCAACAATGTGGCCGCAATCCCTGAAGAGGCAACCGCAAGAGCAATTTCTGATCTGGAATGAACCGAAGCCAATAGTAATAAAAAGGTACGTTTCGCCCGTTCCGCTTGGTGCATCGATGAAAAAAATGCCTCCATTTCGGTGGTCAACCACTTTCATCCAAGTGTCGTAAGCGTAATTTTGCCGAGGAGTCAACAACGGTACGTTTGTTCGAACCACCTGTCTCGAAGCGTCTTGATGTATTCTTGATCTTGCTCCAACTCTCGTTGGAATGCATAGTGAATTGTACGATTTGGTGTTCAATGTGGACAACAAACTGCCGCACATAAGCAAACACATGTCTTCGATCAAAATCAGCGACTCGTTGCGAATCTCATCGTTAATTTCCAGTTCGTAATTTGTGTGGTTGTGGGAGCTCTATGTAAAACATCATTAACCATGTCATGGAACATTTTCGACGGTGCATCCCAGGTATTATGGCGTTTCAGAGTATAAAAGTGTTCTGGCAAATGAATCACTCTGGCAAATCTTGAAAAAACTGCAATGTCTTGGTAAGTTGTCAACTGGCTCTATGGGCTGCGTTTGCTTCGTAAGTAGACACGTCTATTTTCTAAGTGGACAGCCAAAAAACAACATTCAGGTAGCGATCGTGAATGGGGAATGAGAAAATCCGCCATATCGCCTCCACTAAATACTCACGCAACTGCCCAATTGATATCACGTCACTTTGTCGTTAGCATCTGGAATTCCAACAACTGCCATATCGCGGCCCTTGTTCATGTATTTGCAAACAAACCTAAATGAATTGGCCAAGTATCAAGTGCTGAGATATATCCGTCCATTTCGGGTTGCAAGTAAATGTGATGAATAAGACGCCCATAATTCCTCATGTAGGCTGCAAAATTGCAATGTCAACGTCATCTACGTTCTATGTCAAGGATAACTCGATCAAAACAAAAAAACTAACATTATGTATTGAGAATCTATCATTTTCGAAGTTTTCATTGTTCTCATAATTTTTACCAACTTTCTCTTCTTATAAATGTTCCTTGAGCGTAGCCGGACAGGACAAAACAAAAGCAACATAAATCAGACGATCCGTTCTCGAGTTATGCGCGGTCTTACGTATGCCACTATGTTTTATATATATAGATTGAATGCTTTATTGATATTTATACCTCAATGAATAACAAGATGACCTTCACATTCCAGAGATACAGTCACCCATCAGTGGTACAAAGTGGTACGAAGCTGCATATTATTATTACTGCCTTAATATTATTATTTCAGCAGGTTTATTAATTTAGTTTAACATGGTTATCATAGGCTCGTGAACTCCAACTATTACATAATTTAACTAAATATCCTTATATAATTTTTGCTCTACTATATAATCATATATAACATATTATTATTACATTACATCTATATTTATATAAATATAATAAATACTGGGTTGGGAGGGAGCACCAGGGTATCATTCAAGCTGAAACTGGACGAGGGTTTGATTGACTGCCTGAGTCTAGGAGGGAACAAACAGTATCATTTCTTATCCTACCGATTCGAGTGTGGTGCTGCGAGTTCTACTCCAACAGTTTCAGGGAGAGTGACGCGCCCTTCTTAACAAGCCATCCTGTAGAAAGCTTAATGAGTATTGCGAATTGTGTTATTCGATTTGTTGGATCATATCGTTGGAAGCAGATTCTTAATTTCCCGTGGATTTCGTGTAAGTGTCTCTGCTTACGGGTCCACCCCTCCGTTTTTGGCCCTTCATACAGCGATAGTGCGAATTCAGATCGGTGGCCCAATTTGATCTTGCTGTTAAGTGGAGCTGCATCCAAGCCAAGGGCTAGAGGGGATGGTGGCTACCATAGATACATACAAGTTGCGATCCATTACGAGAAATTAAACCAAATCATGCGAAATTGCATTACAATCTTGCTTTTTATTTTGGGTGTAGCGGGTGAGGAAAACACAATGTTGATGCGGTAACCTTGCCAACAAAACTATCTTGTTTTTATTATGCAATTTCACTGTTAAAACCAAGCTTTACAGAAGGTAGGAATGTTCAATATTACAATATGAATCAAGTGAATGAGTGATGCTCATATTTGCTCAGAGTTACTTAGGATTGCTCAGTGTCTTGCCCTTGGTTATATCATGTAAGCTATCATTTTGAATTTCCATGGTTTTGTACACCCAAAACAAAAAAGCAAGATTGTAATGCAATTTCGCATGGGCCGCTTCTTTTATGTGCAAGGAAAATTTAAATTTACCCCTGCCATTCGGTTCAGAAAGGGGTATGGGCGCGTTCTGTCGAGTTGGTCGCGGCAGATTTCATGTGTGAATCGGCTGCCTCATGGACTCACCAAATGGACAGCTTGTGATGATGACTAGAAGATGCGATGGGGAATCATTGCCCTGATATTCCCAAATGAAGCACGTTGTAAAACGTTTCTTGTATTCTATAACCAAACATGATGAAATTGAGGAAACGAGCGAAAACTCAACGGGAATAATCTCTCATATACATCCGTCGAACCATTCTGAACGGCCGTTGTGAGAATATCACCATGAAAATCTCACATGTGCATAGCGTGTTACCAATCACTTATCCTTTTTCTTTTCTGTTCTCTTCTCTATCCTATTATCGCGAGCAATATCATGTGGTCATCCTACAGTTAGCTCTTCAAAAGCAGAAACATCGAGACAACACAGAGGAATAAGTAAAGAACAGTATAAACTCTAACCAATTTTACTTTCAGCCAAACTTTCTAGCACAAGGTAAGGAATCAAATGACCACTACAAAATATACTGAATATCCACGACTTAATATTAAAAGGGATAAGGGAGGGACCATCAGGGCACCCAAGTGAAACGATTTGGATAGGGAGCATGGGACTGCCTCCTCCCTATTGTTAACATTTCGCGGAACGAGGGTGGGCTCTTCGTCCCCATATATTGGGTTTATTCTGTCAATCGAGGGCTTGATTCTAATGCTATGGGTATGAAGTTGGTTTTGGAAGGAGATTCTTTTCCATAAATTCGTGGGTTTCACGTAAGTGTCTCTGCTTACGGGCTCGCCCAAACGTTGTTGGCCCTTCATACAGGAGCTTGATGATCACAAACAACAATAGAATCCTGATCAAATCAGTTTTCAGATTATTCCACTGCTATGGAATGTTACCTTGCTACAATAGATAGTAGTATCTCATCATCATCATCATCATCATCAAGGTAGATTTAAATTTACATGGTATTTTCCAAGAGTGTTGTGTTAAGTAATTCATGTTCTTAACTAAACAATAAAATATCGACTCCGTGAAGCTAACACGCTTAAGCCTCCTAAATAAACGAGTTAGATAAAAAAAAATCACGGATACTTGATGAAATTTAATAGTGGTTTACACTTTTTTATTCGATTTTTATAATGTATTTGTATTGATCAAGGTAATTACGGGTAAGGTGGTTAGTTCGCACTTAGAAATTATTAATTTGGCACGAGACGTAATTTAAAAAAAATACTTCAAGGAGCGTAAACCAAGATATCATGCACGGTAAATATGGAAAACTTATTTTATGACTATATTTTGCACATTTTCAAGATAATAGTTGATACGTCAAAAAGTGACTAGTTTTTATACACAAATTAATAGTACTTTTAACGCTTTTTCAAGTATGTCAACGGCGATAAAAAAATGTGTAAAAAGTAGGCACCGCTGAGCAAACAAAATTAACTCCGCCCATGACTAGATGCGGATGCCATTTTTAAAGAGACATTTTTTGTAAGCACCGTAAGTTCGGGAAATGTTTTAAGCAGGTAAGTTAAATATTTGCTTTTGTATGTAATTGCAAATGTTTAACAGCGTATGGATCAAAACAGGTCTTCTATGCCCTGTGGCCGGATGCAGTTATTAGGGACGAATAATTAAGCTTGGGACCGAGCTTGGAGACGATGTTTTGGTACTTCCTGAGCAAAAAACTATGTACATTTTCTTCTTGACTATCCAGCCGCTGCTATAAGATTGAAATAATAAGTTCTAGAATGTCTGTTAATCAATCCTTTAACAAAATGCGTGAATGAATTTTTACGCAAAATCTCTAGATAAGTATTTGTGTAATTTATTGATGCTTTTTTCACATTCGAATTTGAATTTTGGAATTGAGCCGTTTTCAGTCCGCAACTCGAGCAATATTGATTTGTGAAATGCGAAGAAAGTACACATCTTTTATGTTCTCAAAAGGAGTAAAAAGTATGTATTTCACACTTTTCAAAAGGAGTAAAAAGAATGAACATTTTGACGTTTATTTAGTTTACACAAAAGGGAGTAAATATAATGTACTTCTTTTTGGCGCAGTCCCAGTTTTCCTCGAAAAAGCATACTTTATAGTCATAATAGCGTAAAATCAGATTACCATGTGGAAAATTAAATCGAAATATTGATTGAATTGATTTTCTCATCTGATTTGGTTGATTTGTATGTCCTAAATGCTGCTTGCATATGTCGGTCTCAGGGCTCCGATATTTATATGAACACTTAGTGGTGTGTTTCATTATATGAACCGTATTCTGACTTCCTCTATATTTTTATATTTTGTTGCTTCAATCTTAAATTCCAAGGAACTAAAAATATTTCATTCCATATCTCATTTATCATCATGATGATAAATGTATGCATGTTTTCCTTTTCATAGAAATAACCCTCAGTTTTGGCAACCAAAATGTAAGTAGCTGTCACTTTCAGATCACCAATTTGCACATATGGTCACAGCATGCTATTGAACTACACGTCATGAGATGGAACGATTATCGACCTAATTGAACGATCAAATAGGAAAAAAAATAAACCCTCAGTGATCCGCTTGCGTTAGAGGTCAAATATCATCACGCAAACCATAGTTAGTAGTTGCAGTTTACCTAATGAAATAATTACAACCCATATCGAAGAAGAACGAAAAAATGCCGGCATAGATCATCGCACGAAGAACCAAATTATGGCTGTGCAAATGACGCTATAATAAAACACGCTTTATAGCCATAAAAGTACTTACCAACGTTCGATGTTTTCCGTCCTGCTTGGCACATGTTCTCGATCAAACATTCTTTGCGCGAAAACCGGATTTCGTTTTTATGATAACAAACATTCAGTAGCCTACCTGTTGAAAAGTCATTAAGGGTTCCTACCTCCCACAAACACATTCTCACCCGGGTGATTAGATCCAAGTGAAACTTGTTTTTGTTTTGATTCCTGCGTCATCGACAGCTTGGCAACTTCGACCGGGGCCGGCTCCAGACTGACTATGCAAATCAAGTTTTTTTTGAATACATTACTGAACCATCGATTGAAAACTTCTAAACAAATTCCGTCCAGTTGCCTGCTGGTAGTTGTCGGGTGAAGATCGAAGCTGAACATGGCTACCTTAAACCGTGAATGCTTGAGCGAGCACGATCGTCAGGTGTTGGAGTCGATTTTCAACCCATCGCAGATCGGTGGTGAAGAACTGCTGTACACTGGCAAGGAGGAGTTCCCAGAAGATTTGCAAGGTAATTCGACTATGATCAGCAGTCAATAATTATAAGAAACTAATTCTCTAAAATATACTGCCAACTGCACATTCTTCACCAGACCTTGCCGAACCGGACAACCCGCACATCCAGCAATCGAAGAAGCTCGAAATCGATGCAATCGAACTGGCCGAGGCTGGAAAGCTTCAGGATGCAGTCGATCTATTCAGCAAAAGCATCGAATCAGCCCCGGAACGGCCGGCACCGTGGAACAATCGTGCTCAAGCGTACCGCTACCTTGGCAACGAGAAAGGTAAGTAAACAGCGTCTGGTGGTGGCTAGCTGAACTAGCTAGTAAACTTTCACGCGCATGGCGCTTTTAAACTCATCGCGGAAAAATCTGGTTACAGCGGCACTGGAAGACATCGAACATGCGTTGAAGCTTTCGAATCGTTCCGGGCGGACTGGCTGTCGGGCGCTTTGTCAGCGTGGTGTGCTGCGGAGGAAAAATAAGGACACGGATGGCGCACGGGAGGACTTTGAGGCGGCGGCAAAGCTGGGAAGTCAATTCGCCCGCACGCAACTGATCGAACTGAATCCGTACGCGGCGCTGTGCAACCAGATGCTACGGGAGGTGATGAAGGTGACTTGAGGAGAAATTAAAGTGATTTTTAGCAGGAAATCGTTTGTATGGAGCAAACATACGGTGGTTCATTCTTATGGCATTTGAATGAACATTCGTCGATATGTTGAAACAATCAGATAAGAGAACATTTTTTTGTTGATTTATGCGAAGTTTTAAGACCGTATTCTATTTGTAAATCTTGATCAGGAATAAATTATTTTAAGGTAAATCCCTGCTCCATATATTTTTCCCTATCTTTTATCTCTCTCTCTCTCTCTCTCTCTCTCTCTCTCTCTCTCTCTCTCTCGCAAACTTACCTTGCTATTTAAAATTGATAAATCTCGATTGTTAATGAAGGAAAATCGAATCTAACTCTATCAGATTGCTCACAGGAAGTAAGCATACAAACTGATGTGATTAAATTTTCAATATATAGTACAGATTTTGAGTTATATCAATTCTAAATGTTGAGGTGATGGAAGCCGTCAAAAATGCTTCAGCGTTAGCCCTTAATGCCTGGGACAGACATACAACGTACAGCGTTGTACTCCTTTAGTCTAGTACGTGTTTTTCGGTACTGGATTAAAGTATTTGACAGTTCGAACAACGCTGTACGTTGTATGTCTGTACCAGGTATAAGATAGCTCAAGGTAGTATTTTTTCCAGACCAGTAATGTTATTTTTGGTGCAGTCTTGATAAACGTCATGCTCGCTAGGTTCAAAAGCGAGGATTTTCAGGCAACATAACATTGACAACCTATAAGTTACATGCGAAAATCAAATGACAACTCGTGACAACAAACGTAACCAGAAGAATGAACGTTCAATTTTCAAAATATCAAATTCGTTTATGTAAACGGGCTCATTTTTATTATGGCTTTCAAAATGTCAGAAATCGAATTCAATAAGCCACAATGAATATCAACTACACCGTACTGGGATCAGAAAAATATGGAAGGGCAGACCAGTGCATGTTTCATTTTCGTATTAGCAAAATCTTTCAATAATATAAACAATCATCACAGGAGATGATATTCAGATTTCGTCTAATGAAATTCATGCATACCGAGTGATAATCAACACAACAGTGACAGCAGATTTTTGACCCGCACTTAGAGCCGACTTCATTCATTTCAGCAAACAAAATACAGTTGCCATGGAAATGACAGCGGTAACCATGAAAACCAGGAAAGTAATCATTACACTGGGATAAAATCATTTCCACTTCTCATGGGTATTTTATGGTAATCCAAGGAACTGCTTTGGAATTTATCGCGTATCCTGCTTGTCGAGTAACCTTTTCAACTACACCCACAGCAATAGGCAATACAGTAAGACCAAAGATCGATTAATATACAAAAAAGTTATGTTTGGAGGCTTGTCTTTCATTTTTACGCGAAGTAAAGCCCGACTCAAAGTAAATTTGGACGTATTCAAGTAATCATAACTCAAGAGTTAAACAACACACACGGATGATCAAAACGTCAAACAAAAGGGTATTTATTCAACTTCCAAACGATGTAAAATAAGTTAACATTTCACCGTTTCGAACGAACTGTCGAACTTTACTTGTGATTGGCGCCATCATGATCTGCACAGTCGCTGGTGACACTGTGCCGGCGAACTTATTCCACTTTAAACGCATTTGTTGTGCATTTGTCACTTCTTTACCGCATCCGCGAAGTTTTCGCTTGACAATTATTGCCAATTTTGCGATCAGTCTGAACTCAGGACAATTCTGAAAATTAATCTCTTTGGCGAATTAACATTTATTGCAGAATACCATTCTAGTACCTTCTTTGAGTAGTGACAGCTGCCTATATCCGGCCAAAACATAACGCTGGTTTTGTGTTGCCGAATGAAGGGTAAAATCCGCTTTTTCAGACATTCTTTAATGTAAACCTTCGACTTTATTGGGTGGGATGATGCGTTTTTTGCTCCAACCGCCAGGGACGCGGTGGTGTATTGAACCGTGCGTTCAGTTTTACTTTGAATCGAGCTTTAATAAAGCAGGAATTTTGGCTATGGACCGAAAAAAACCTGAAATTTCATTTAAACCCAATCATAATTTTTCATACACCCCTTTAGATGTTACAGACACTACTTACGACAGAAAAATATGAGCATAGAACAATATGATCAACTTCTAAAGTGGCGACTGAAAAATTATAGATTTCATACAGATAAAAAACTGGAGGCGTTCTATACAGTAAAAATAATGAATTTTAACGGGCGAGTAAAATTCACTCTGGTTTGATTCCAAGTCAAAGGAAGCGTAAACGACGAAATTGTTTGCAATTTTTCATCCGCGATGCAACAATGTTTGCAATCTTTCGTACAATAGACCAGATTCAGAAGTTATCTGACTCAAATTGACACGAAATATCCCATTAATTTCTGCCAAATCTAGCATTACTTTTATGTGCATAAGATAACGCAGAAAATCACATCTTTCTTTCTATCTGTGTAGACTATAGCCAAAATTTCCAGTGCATTGGTTCACGGGAAATGCAAGACAAACCGTCAAAAATGACAATTGGACTTTGGTCTTATTGTATTGTCCGCCAGGACATAGTGCTGGAAGAAATTAAGTGCTTACCCGAAACTAGAATATATTTAATTCACTTCGTAACATTTTTCTCGCTTTCCTCTGCAAAGTTGACTTAATTTTCATCATCTTTTATATTTTCTATACAATTTGACTTCTCTATTTATATTTAAAAACATATTTTTTATATTAATTTGTTTTTAAACTGAAGGAAAAAAAGTTTGTATTTCCGCCTAGTCATTTTTTACCGTGTATTATTCATTCCCAGTCGCTGAGATTGACATTACCTCTCAAGATAGTTTACGAATGGTTTGTACCAGAAGAGTGTTGCAGAAAATTGCTGCTAAGTATGCTCTAAGCAGAGTAGCTGCGTGTAAAGAAGGTATGGAAGAAATTCGAACAATTTGGAAATGTGACTGAAAAATAAGGTGGTTGTTGTTGTTGTGTTGTTTTGCGAAGGACTTTAACCAATAATTATTGGTAGTTCGTCCCTTAAAAGAAAAATAAGGTGGGAGGAAGCGTCTTAGGGAAGGTCCATTAATTATGTCACGCAGAAAGGACGGAGGGGGGGTTCGGGAGAACGTGACGATCCATACAAAAAAAAATTGGAAGGTTCATACAAAAACCGTGAGAAGTTACGAAGCCCCAATTCGTCCCCGGGGGGGTTTAAAAAGTCATTTTTTGCGTGGCATAATTAATGGACGTTCCCTAGCACAAATCTGTCATAATTGGTTGCAGCAACTCGATTGTGAGCCAATTGAGTCACATTTCAGTTACATTGACTAAGTTGCAACAAGCGTGCTACTAGGGCAGGCGATAATGTGGATTGGGGATTGGGATTGAGATTGGGGACTGGGGATCAGACTGGGGATTAGGATCGACGGATCGAGACTGGGATCAGGATCGGGATCAGGACTGGGGGACTGGGATCATAGGGATCTGGGATCTGGGATCATGGGACTGAGGGATCAGACTGGGGATCAGGGATCTGGATCAGACTGGGGATCGGACTGGACTGGGGACTGGGGGACTGGATTGGGATCTGAGACTGGGACTGGGGACTGGGATCAGACTGGATGGGGATCATGGGGACTGGGGACTGGGATCTGGGGATCAGATCAGACTCGGGATCAGGACTGGGACTGGGGATCAGAGGACTGGGGACTGGGACTGGGACTGTAGATCTGGGGACCGGGGACTGGGGATCTGGGATCGGGGATCAGATCATAGGGATCGAGATCAGGACTGGGGATCAGAACTGGGGACTGGGATCAGATCAGACTGGATCAAGAATCAGGACTCGAGACTGGGATCAGACTGGATTGGATGACTGCAGGGGACTGGGACTGCGGTGACTGGGGATCAGATCTGGGACTGGGGATCAGATCGAGACTGGAGACTCGGGACTCGGGATCGGACTGGGACTGGACTGGGACTGGGACTGCGGATCAGATCAGACTGGGACGGATCTGGACGACTGGGATCAGGATCAGATCAGGACTGGGGACTGGGGATCACTGGGGACCGGGACTCGGGACTGGGACTCGGGATCAGACTGGACTGGGGACTGGGGACTGGGATCAGGACTGGGACTGGGACTGTGGATCAGGGACCGGGACTGGGATCAGGACTCAGGATCAGACTCGAGACTGGGGATCAGACTCGGGATCAGACTGGGGATCAGGACTCAGACTGGGACTGGAGATCGGACTGGGACTGGGACTGGGGATCTGATCAGACTGTAAGTGACTGGGATCAGGACTCAGGACTGGGACCGGGATCACGATCAGACTGCGGATCGAGGACTGGGACTGGGACTGCGGATCAGATCAGGACTCGATCAGATCTGGGACTGGGGGATCAGACTGGGATCAGACTGGGATTGGGATCAGATCAGGGGACCTGGCAGACTGGGGACTGGGAGACTGGGATCAGACTGGGACTGGGGACTGGGGAGACTGGGATCATGGACTGGGGATCAGGACCGGATGACTGGGGGACTGGGGACTGGGACTGGGGACTGACAGATCAGTGACTGGGACTGGGACTGGGGACCGGGATCAGACTGGGGACTGGGGACTGGGGGATCAGGAGATCAGACCTAGACTGGGGACTCGGACTGGGGACTCAGGTGACTGGGACCAGGCACTGGGATCAGAGTACTGGGACTGGGGACTGGGTGGATCTAGGACTGGGGACTGGGACTGGGCACTGCAGACTGGGACTGGACTGGGACTGGTGATCAGGACCGGGGACTGGGACTGCGGATCAGGACTGGGGACTGGGGACTGGGTGGATCAGGGGACCGGGATCAGGACTGGGGACTGCGGGACTGGGACTGGGGACCTGGGACTCAGGATCAGGACTGGGATCTGGGACTGGGGACTGGACGGACCGACTGGGGACTGAGGACTCAGACTGGGACTGGGGACTGGACTGGGATCAGTGACCTGGGGACTGCGGGACTGTGGGACTGGGACTGGGTGAGCGGCCGATCAGACTGACTGGGATCACTGGACTGGGACTGGGACTGGGACTGGGATCAGGACTCGAGGACCGGGTGACTGGGGATCAGGATCGGGACTGGATCGTGGACTGGGACTGCACGGACTGCACGGACTGGGGAACTGGACTCTAGACTGGACGGATCAGACTGGGCATCGGACTGGGATGTGACTGATCGGACTGGGACTGGGGACTGGGATCGTGACTGGGACTGGGAGGATCAGACTGGGATCAGACTGGCGGACTGGGAACTGGGGACTGGGGACTGGGACTGGGATGCAAGACTGGGGACTGGGGACTGGGTGATCAGACTGGGGACTGGGACCGGGGATTGGGGACTGAGCACTGGGACTGGGATCAGACTGGCTGCACTGGGGACTGGGATCAGACTGGGGACTGCAGACTGGGGACTGGGGACTGGGGACTGGGGACTCGGTGGACTGGGACTGGGATCAGACTCAGTGTGGACTGGGACCTGGATCAGACGAGCACTGGGACTGTGGGACTGGTGGACTGGGGATCAGACTGAGACTGGGGGATCAGACCGTGACTGGGGATCAGACTGGGGACTGCAGGACTGTGGGATCTGGATCTGGGACTGGGGACTCAGGACTGGGACTGGGACTGGGGATCAAGGATCGAGACTGTGGACTGGGGACTGGGACTGGGGACTGGGAGATCAGGGACTGCGTGGACTGGGTAGACTGAGACTCAGATCAGGACTGCAGACTGGGGACTGGGATCAGGAACTGGGACTGGGGACTGGGACTGGGATCAGGACTGGGACCTGGACTGGGATCGTGGGACTGGAGACTGGGACCGGACTGGGGACTGGGGACTGGGACCGTGGACTGGGACCAGATGAGACTGGGACTGGGGACTGAGGACCGGGGACTGGGACTGGGGACTGAGGACTGGGACTGGGACTGCAGTGGACTGCGACCGTGATCGAAGACTGGGGACGATCAGACTGGGGACTGGGGACTGGGGGACTGGGGACTGTGGACTGGATCGGACTGGGACTGGGACTGGGACTGGCATTGGACTGGGATCAGTGACTGAGCACCGGGACTGGGACTGTGGACTGGGGAACTGCGGATCGGACTGGATCCAGAATCGGGGACTGGGGATCAGACTGTGACCTGGGACTGGGGCACCTGGTGGACTGGGATCGAGATCAGATCAGGACTAGGACTGGGACTGGGACTGGATCTAGACTGATCAGACTGGTAATGGCAGATCTGGATCGTGATCAGACTGGGATCTGGGACTGGGATCAGACTGTGGATCTGGACCGACTGGGACTGGGGACTGAGACTAGGATCAGAACTGGGAACTGGACTGGGACTGGGAACTGGGACTGGCGATCTGGGATTGGGATTGGGATTAGTACTCGTGCTGTGTGGTGATACAATATACCACATATGGTGATGCACATATTGTGTTGGTGATACACATATTGTCACTCCTTGATGATACAATACATCAGTGATACGAGTGATTCAATGATTGTTGTCATAAGTTGTGTTTTTCATTTCTCATCTTGGGGGATGGCCAGCTACAGGTGATTCTGGTCTTCTTATTTTCTCGGCGGGGTTTTCTACCAACGTGCTCGCCAAACACGTCTGTCGCATACGGATGCACAGCAAGAACTAATGATTGGTCTTCGGTCGTTCTCTCGTGTTTCAAAATCACTGGCACGGTTACTGTGGCAGTATGAAGCAATCAAAGCGTGGCGTAAATATGATGTCATTTTCGACCAATAGCTGTGTGCGTTAAGAAATTTGTCTTCTAAGTACTTTTTAATTAGTTTAAACAAACGTTAACAATTAAGTTAGAAATAGGGACTCAGCTTTGATGTTCTACCTTTCAAATGAAATATTTATCATAAAATGTCTGTGGGCCAGACAGGAAATATTATCGTTCAAAGTATCCAAACCTGCGTAACGCTTTCGATTTCGGAAATTTTAGAACGGCGCCCCTATACAGGAATAGAAAAAAGAGACGTAAGTCTTACGTCAAAACTGAACTTTGCGATAACGATAACTGCGAAAAACTTCCAAAACAAGGGAGAGCAGACGGAATAAACTTCACCGTTTGCTTGTTCACTGGACAATGAATGTTTTTGGTGTCGAAAGGTAAGTTGAAGGATGTTTTATTTTTATTTTGAACAGCTTTTCGTTTTTGATTGACTATCTTTACATGAAAAAGAAATTTTGGTTGGGGCGTCCCGGGCGTAGTGGTTAGCATCCATACCTCTCACGCCAAAGTCACGAGTTCGAATCTCACTCCGGAAAAGTTATGACAATTTCCAAAAGGTATTTGAGTGAATACGACCGGAGATGAACCAGGACAGGGCTAAAAATCTCGATAATAAAGGAATAAAAAAAAAATGTGTTGGCCCACCTGACGACACTGATCATGGTCGACCTGTAAGACCATACACTACAGTAGTGTGCTTGCCACCGCGTGGGTAGTCACTCGTACTAGCATTTCTTTAGGTACGTTGGGGGAGCACTTAACGTCAACGTACGGTCTTCAAATTTAAGTATGTTTGTTTTCTAGTCAGGACGAACATTTCAAGAGGTGGAATTCTTGACTTGGCATTTTTTTTTTCAAAATAAGGGATGGCCTAATGAACAGCTTCTATTATTCTTCGTGTGATTTAAGTGTGTTCAATAAAAAATCGTTAAAATTTCATTTTTAAATGTTTTGAAAAATAAACAAATTTTTGTGGATTTTTTTTTTTTTACAAAACCCCATTTAAAATCTACAACTTATTTTCAGATTTACGTGTTATGATATTGTGGTGATTTCACATATTAAAACACATGCACCTTTTTGAAAAATTACTCTGCCAAAATTACTTCTGTCAAATGAATTGGTTTCTCGTACTGCAATCATTTGCAAGGTTTCATCCAAATCTGAGAGGGTCATAAAAGATTATGATTGTTTTTGGGTATTGTCACCTAACTAGAATTGCTCCATAATGTCATGTTTATTAACTATTTCAACAGAACTAATTTCGATCCAAATGCACATTTTTTGTTTCATTTCTCAGGCAAAGTCCAAACTTTAGGACGCTTGTGATGCCATGGTCATCAAAATCTAAACCTCTAAATAAATTGAACTACACCTATGGAATCAGTTCCTTTACGCAACAGAAACAGTCCAAATTCTCGTAAAATCGCGTCACCTAACAGGATCATATGAAATAATCCCACCCGGTCACGAGGCGCACGCGGTTCAAACAAATAAGGTTACGCATTTCATGACAGATGCAATTCGCAGTCAAGCTGCATGTCAAGTTGTCTTCGCATGGGCGCTGGGCTTTCTCGGGCAGCTCGTGTGGCTCGTGCTGCAGGCGAAATTTTTCGCTTCGATAATCGCTTATCACTTAAGTACCGGAGTAATTTATGTTATTTTTCGGAGCTCATTACCTCCTGTATGATGGGACCAGATCGCAACGGATCTCTCTCTAGGAAGCCATTGTTTCTGTCAGTTTTGTGGCGCGTTTCACAGAATGAAAAATTGCGTCGTTGCGATAATTCTTTTCGTTTTTTTGCAAAGTGAGATGCAATGTTTTTTTTTGGCTGCGTGCCCAGGTGAATAAACACTTTCCCTGCCAGCAGCGTCATAAGCCGGAATCACATCATCCGAACTTTTGGCAAATCCATTGAGTTGACGAAAATGATGCATGTATAATTAATTTATCGTTAATGAAACCAACGCTGGGCCATTCAGGAGTAAAGTACCACAACTCAAAGACATGTTGTATCGCTTTGCTGAAGAAGACAATAATTTCTTCCATTAATTATTGGAACCGGTTCGAATGGTCCATCCGACGACAGCATGACTGCTCTGATCTCGTAGACCGAGCAAAATCCTGTGCTATTAAATTTGAAATGAATCATCGTCCGAGCGAGTGCTCGCTCCGCTACTTACTACCGGAACGGGGTTCCTCGAGTGATGGCGAATTGAGCGAGCTGCGATGAGTCGTGACTGCAACGACATCATTATTGTTTCACCGTTAATCAATGCAGCACCCGAAAAAGTACGCACTCATCAAAGAACAGCGCAAAAACGACGTGAACTGTTCTGCTCAATCTATAATCATTTCCGCGGAATGCACCGGATCGCGTGGCTTATACCTCATGCGATTCTTTGGGAGTTGCTGGAAAGGGACTTCACAGACTACAAACGAAATTGACTGGATTGATTGTATTTTATGCCTGTTAATGCGGGGGGGGCAGATGGTTGTCAAAACGTTTCTGTTGGAAAGGCAATGCGATTGATTTTAAGGACTGAACATATATCAGCATTGTTTTTGATTGGTAATACCGATGACTTGACCCATTTTCGTCTAGGTATTCAGGAAGTCAATGGTCGACATTACGAGGTTCATCTGAGAGCTACCACATGATTCTCATGAGTGAATAATGAGTTGGATGTAGCTTGTATTTAGAGGACTTTGTCGCATAAAGACGTTGGCTGAACTAATTGCAATATAAATGCAAGCAATGCAGTATGAAGATCATGTGTATTTGGGTTTTGTGTGATCTGATGGTACTATCTTAAGTAACGTGCAACGGTTGAAATACAGGATGTTCAAAATTATACGTACAGATCTTGTCGGCATGCTCAAACCAACTTGCCAGATTAAACCAAGCATACCTGCGCGGTTTAACATCTGACTCCCAATGTCTTTATATGCAGGTGCCATATACAGTTGTGATTTCTAATTCATATTCAAATAGCTTGACCAGCAACGAATGTAACACGCTTCAGAGCGTCAATCAATGACTGGAGCGTCTGCAAAGCCAGTAAAATACGTAGTTCGGAGCTATTTTGCTGGGGTCCGAGGGAACCACCAGTTTTTCCTTTCCAACTTTTAAGTTTAACATAGAAAACATTTGCATGTTTTGCTGAACTAAGTGTTTTTGTGGTTATTTTATTTTTCAAAAAGTTAGGGGTACTTATCGAAAAACATACAATTAATTTTAAGTAGTCCTTGCTTGTGTGCTCCAGGAGTACCGGATCATTATGATGGATCAGTAGGTTCCGGTAAGGTATAATATGCGTTTGTGGGGGAAATTTGATAACGTGAAACACACGAAGAATCGTGCGCGCAAAAGAGATCGAAAAACGTTTGAAATACAAGGTTTGCTATAAATACACGTCTCAACAGGATTAATGGCTGCATGTTAACGTTTTCACACCCATAGACAGTTGGGTGAGAGAATACAAGGGATGCGCCGATGCGGGAGCCAGGTGCATTGCCTCTCCACACTCCTCCCAAACGGACAGCCGCGGACGTTGCAGGCCAAGGTTTGCCAATACCCATGTATTTGGTCGGCTCCCACCGCCTTCCGGTATCGCGCATCTGGTTGTCATGTTTTCGGTCGGGTGAATAAACGAGTTCGGACATAAACCTTCGCAATAGCGTTGCTGGATGAACTTATGTCTGGTGTCGATGTGTTTAGATTTCCAACTCGCTCTTCACACTTCACGAAGTACAGACAATGGCGTTATCTCGCGAATCGCCGTTGGCTGCTTGAGGTTGCCCAAGATCACTAAAGCGTCACATACTGGCCTCCATGGGATTGAGAGTTTATGCCGCCTTGCTTCCGGCTCGCTCGCATGGAAATTACCGCCGAGCCACCGAAGAAACAATTTCACCAGCACTAAGCCGATCGATAGGTCGCCGGCCCACCAGCGTCCGAATAACCATTCAACTTGTAGATCAGGATCACCATCAACCATCAGGTCAACCGCTAGTTTGCTTCCAGGTAGCGTACTGCACGGATTCGCGCAGCCCAGTCACGCCGGAGCTGGTCCTGACAAAACTTCCTGCCGAGAATGGCAAATGGTACGAAATATATAATTCAGACGAGCAGCCAACAGGTGATAAGAATGACCTTCAGACCCCGATGTTGCGTACCAAGAATTTTACTTGTTTTCTTTGGATTTCAAATAGCCTGGATCCATAGTGACCTTACTCTTTGCTTCACTCATAATGCTATTATGATGAGCTTTCTTGTACTGCTGGAGACAAACTTGAAAGTGCCTTTCCGTTAGCCTCAAGTCCTAGGAAGATGAACAGCTCAAAGACGTCAGCCAAACTCCACATTCAGCCAGCGAATATTCTGGTGATTTATCTTTCTTTTATTACCGCGCAGCAGATCACCGACGTAGATTAAAGAAAGCGCCTCAATCACTCTCTCGCATCGTTAATATAGGTTAGATGTCGACGTCAAATCCGAGAATTGAAAGAACTTCATTGAGCTGCTGGTTCTGGCACTTCGCCGATTGTTGAAGGCCATAGATGCTTTGATTCAATCTGCAGACCAACTGCTTGTGGTCGCTCTTAAACCCCCGGAGGTTTACCATTAAGATTTACTCGTCCGTCGAGTGAACCGTGGAGGTAGGCAGTATTAACACAGCAAATGGTGGACGTAGAAATTCCTCTCTGCGAGGAACGCAATAAGACTCGACTCGATAACTGGCGCATACACATCGCTGGAAGTCAACCTCTTCACGCTGAGTGCAGCCTTGCGCCACTCATCCTGGCCTCTGCTCGCTGCGCTTCCAGTTTAAAGACCCACTCTGGATCCGACAACTCTTCCTGCCCTTCCGGTAGGCAGCTAATGATGTCCCAAGTTCCGTTCCGCCTGTTGCCAGGGCATTCGAGCTCCTCCTCAGCCGGCCCTGTGCCACCGCTGGATCCTTCACGGCGGCTTCTCCGTCGCGAGGCGTCCCGAAAGCACAGGGCGTTTTTTTCAATTACACTTTCCAGTGCGTCGTCCAGGCCGACGCGATTTTACGCCGCTGGTTCCTGATCCAGGAACCTGTACCCCTTGCGTCTGGCGCGGAGTACCCGGAAGAACACCAACATTCGCACCTTACCGTCGCAGGAACGTGCACGTATGCCTGACCAGCCAAAACTCGCCAGTTTGACAATTCAGCCCTTCCTCTTCGCCACAATTCCAGTAGGGCATCTTCACACAATCGATCTCGATTCTGAGATGGGCTTGCTGCTTCTCCCCAGTAGCGCTTCTCCAATCCAGCATCGATCTGCATACGGTGGCCATTACCCCGGTGATCGTTCTAGTCTTCCGCCTCATGACACGTAGTGAACGGTATTTGTTCCTGTCTTCACGATAAAAATTCCGCAGCTCGTTATTATCGAATTCACCACCTCCATCTCGAGCTGCATAAGGTCGGGCTGTTTACGGGCGCAAATAGGTCTCTTCTGGCGGTAGCAAAAGCATAACCCTTGCGTTCGCTGCAGCCTCCGATTTGTGCTCGGGTAGGTACGTCGCACGGTGAAGCGACCGTATTCGTCAATAAAGTGCATAGCGAAACGATTCCCTGCTCGGGTGTCTCTGTTCTTCATTGTGGACCAGCAGAGATCCGCATGCACGATATCCAAAATCCTGTCGTGATATCCGCTCGGACGTCCTCCGGAAACAGCGCCTGTGCGACTTCCCCTCAAGACAAATTTCTTCACAAATAATTTTCAATCCACAGTCGCTTTATTTCGTTGACCAAACCGTCCTTCAGCATACCCTTTGCGTGGAAGCCCAATCACGGTGACCGAGCCGTGGCATAGCCATGGTGTTGGCAGTTTTCTCGGCGGCTTCTCGGTTGCCTTCACCGCCGTACAAACAACACGTAGGTGGTACAATCCTCCGTTGCGAAACTGGTCAACAACAATCCCTCTCGCGTCAACGATCTTGCAATTTTCTTTGCCAAAGCACACACCAAGGTTCTTTTGCGCCAGCATACCGACCACCGACCTCGAGGCTAACGCGGGTGACCTGGAACGAACAAATTTCACGCCACTTGCGTCGATGCGAACGACATTCTCGCTTTCATCTTACTCGTGCCAGTAGCTCCGCGGCCCTCCCCGAGGATTTGCGTCTTCTGTCCGTTGGGCCATGGTAATATAAACCGCCCGCGAACCCCATTTAGTTCCAAGAAGAACGCTCTATCACTTGTCATATGGGCACTCGCCTCTAACTTGTCGATGAGTTACGAACAAGAATCACCATCGACCGTAACGTGACGTGCCGCACATCACTGTGGGCCGTTTTGACTTTTCCGGCTGCTTCATTCCTGCTTCTCGAGCCACTGTCATTGTTCTTCACCGACTCCTTTGTACTTCCTGCAGTTTCGCCGGTGATTCCCGGGCATCTTGCAGATCTTGCATCTTGCCCGTGCATTGTGTCTCCAGACGACGACCGTACTCATCAGCCAATTTCGCCTTCATCACTTCCAGCGTATGATCATCGGTCTGGCCGACTCATCCAGGGCGGAAAACCAAACGATCGGGCGAGAGGGCCTCCGCAAGAGCATACACACTTTTGTGTCTTTATCTAGGGTCATTCCTGCAGCCCAACAGGGTCGAACAGAAAGCGTTCACTTCGAGCAAATGCCGCTCGACATTTCCACCCTCAACCAGATTAATTCCACGCACAAGCTTCTCGAGGAGTTCTACGCGGACCGAATGCGTGACGCTCCCTTCTGCGGTACCCTGGCGAAGAGCGGTACAGGCGCATTGCGAGCATGCATTGCACATCTTCATCAGAGGCAACTAGCTGGCCCATAATCGTCGCCTTCTCGCCTCGCGATCGTTGTTTTCCCCATCATTCCCATTTCTCGTGCGCTAGGGAACGCAACAGAAAACAGCACGCCTTTTTCCCTCCTCTTCGAGCTTTTGCTCCGAACACTTCCTCTTCTTATTTTCTAGTTCCTCCTGGGAGAAACAATAGATTCATTGCACTCTGAAATGTATGAACCCCGACATCTTTTTGACAGTTCAGGGAGCTTGTTTACAAGGCAGTCAGAGATCTGGACCGCTCAAACGAAATTTTTCTTATTGGCGTTTCTCCGGATCTCTGTACGACTAGATCCAAACAATGATGTGATTATAAGAACTGTGTCTGTTTTCCGAAGCAATTTCACTTTATTCGTAACAAATTTAGAGCACAAAATCTCGCCAAACCGATCTACAGAAAGTACTCTAAGCCCACGTAAACAAGCTTCCCTGCAACTGTCAGAACTGCATTGATGACGTCATCGTGCAATGATCTATCATTCGCAATGCCTTCTTCCTCTTCACTCCTCGATCGGGGTGAAAACAAGTCACCAGGGTTGCCACATTATTTTTTCGTTTCAATCTCTAATTTTTTCCCACCAAAATCTTTTTTTATCTGTGTTTAACTACAGTGGTAAATCTCTGGCAGAAATCTCTCTTCAAACCTTTTTTTGATAATTGCTATAGTACGGTTGAATGAAAAACAAAACATTAGCCGGAATATAAAAAGACATTTTTTGATTAGCCGAAACGAAATGTGTCTTCTTTTTCAATAGGACTTAAGTGAAATTATCGGCTTCCCCACAGCAAACGGATCATCTTCTCTACAGGAAAATGGATTAAACACGAGGGATTCATGTTCTCAGGGGAAATCGATCATAACACTTCTTACAGGCGGGGAGCACCATTAACAAGGACTTCAGCTGACTGTACAAGTTCTGAAATTGCTATTCTGAAATTGGAAAGGAAAAAACTATCTGCAAAAATAAAAACAAAGAAGAGCTTTTCACGTATCGGCTAGAAATAACATGTTTCAGCGTTGGAGACGAGGCAGCCAATGGATGAACATTTCAATCATTAAATACTAATCTTCCAGTGATATTTAAACACAGTTTATTGTACATAACTCAATCTTAAACATAATATGTTGTTATTGTGAAAATTTAAAGCAAAAGTCGTGTTTCCCTTGGAAATGTTCACATACTAAGACATGACACTGTTACAACATTGATAATTCACTTTCTTCACAATTACAGCGACCTTGCACCAACTCACGACCACGGAATGCGATGACCTATCAGGATACTGATCCGACTTACGAAGAGATCTGTCGGAAAAATTATTGTGCACAGTAACTGCAAACGAGAGTAAAGAAAGTTTACATTTCCTTTGCATTGAGACACACACAAACTGACTTTAAGACTGTTAGCTGTCACTGTAGTGTTAGTTTCAATTGTTTTCTTTGCTTCATAGGCCTAGAACAGTACATACTAAAAGTATATTTGGTACAAAGTTGGATCCTAAGATGTACTAATTTGTTAATTTTGAGGTTTTTGGATAGACAAGCAATTGCTAAAAATCTTAAAAATCTTGTGTTATCTCAAAAATCTGTAATCTTTGCATACAGATATCTGTATGAAAATATGGAAAACATCTGTGTTAACTCCAAATAAATCTGTACATGTGGCAACCCTGAACACCACAGAACTTTCTGCTCAGAAGAATTGCACTCGCAAACCGAACCTTTCTGCCTCAGCAACCGGCCCATAACCTGACGGGCTGTGCAGTTCCAGCATGCAGTGTAATGTTCGTTTGTGGGGAAATTCGGATAACGCGGAAATTCACGCCAAGAACTACTGCGATACATAGAGAATTTAATAACGGTTTGAAATACAAAGGTTAAGAAAATAGTGCTAAAAAACACGTCTCGACTAGGTTGACGGTTGCTTGTTAATCTTTCTTACACCTTCCGCGTGGGCAAACAGACAGTAACTGTTGTGGAGAGAATACAAGGGTGCGCTGATATGAAGCTAGGTGCATTGCCTCCAGGACAACTTTTACAGCAAATCATTCTCTAATACAAATTAAAACAAGAATTTGGGATTTTTCTGGCCAATTCTCGCCTAAATAATCATAAGGTCGAAAAGAAAAAATTTCACTGTGAAAAAAGGATATTTCGATCACTGTGTGTTGGTGCCATAGTTCACGGCGATTTGAAACTTTGAATTGAAATGAATCTTTTTTCCGTGATGCAATTTGATGTGGGACACCCTTTAAAGTAGCATCTAGTCAAAAGACAAGTCAAGATCTTTGAAAAGTGCAAGTAATCTGCACATATCAATTAGTAAGAAGAAAGAAAAGCAAGCCTGGATCACCAGAAAACCCTCTAGATGATTCCTTAAACGCGAAAAATGTTACAACCTTAAATCAAGGGTTTCTTTTCATTAGGCGAATGTAACATTGAGAGACTCTCTCCGGGCTCACTCTTCATTCATTACAGCGCCATTATAACACTTTCGAGGCACCGCTCTTTGACTACTTTCTGTTTCATTCATATTCCAATCACCTTAACGTTTTTTTCACTATTTGTAAAGTATGCTATCCAGTACTGTTGTGTTTCGATGTCTACTAAAGAATGCCTCGAAAGTGTTATAATGGCGCTGTAATGAATGAAAGAGAGTGAACCCGGAGAGAATCTCTCAATGTTAGATTCGCTCCTTGTTACAACAGGAACAGTATGAAGGCTAGCGCTACCCTGCTCACCGGCATTTCTGAAGGGAGCTCCGTGAGTCGTCAGCGACAGATGTCGACGGTCTAGAATGACAGACTAAACGGTCTGTCAACTCTTCTGTTACGCCCGCGAGTCAGTCCAGCATTATAAAGTTTGAGATTGAAGCGTAGACATCGTTGTTGAATTTATAGAGTGAATAATACAAAGTTATAGAGTGAAAATACAAAGTTTATTGAGTTGAATCGAAGATTGAGGTTAGAATTTGAATTTCCTTTGTATAGCGTAGCTAACTGGTTGATTTCACAGTTCTGCAGTTCGTTGCTCGAGCTTACATCCAATCCGTTGAACCGTCAGAATAAACCTGAAAGAAGAACAATGCTAAGAAATAAGTTAGTATTGATAACGTCAAATAATAAATTAATATGCTCAGGTCACTTCAAAATCAGTGAAGGCACAGTCGTAGGTTACATATCAGAGTGCAGAAGCCCACCGAATTGTAAGTGGTAGACAATACGCTTTGTTTCCATGTACTTATCTAAATGTCATACAATCTCATTACAGTTGAAGCAACTGAATATAGTTACATTCTTGCTTTCAAAACCGGATTTAATACTGCATACTACGCTACGGACACCCTAATGATAAAAACCCCGGGAAAATTTCTGCATTTAATGATACGTTTAGTTGCCAATGAGAAGTTCGCCCAGTCTCAGAGAATCTCAGAGGGAGTTATGGTAGGGAAGAGGTGGTTAAATGAATACGGTCAGCATTGTTTCGTAAAATTCTTCAACGACGCAATAAAAAACAAATAACAAAGTACATCAAATCATTTTTGAATACATACACTTTATGAATATAGACAATAAATAGTCAAAATCGTGGATTTTATGTGTATTCTTCTACATTTAAAATACAGTGAAATTATAGACCCTCAAAAGCTATGCGGGTAAAATGAACATGGGGATGTGGTAATATGAACACAAACACGTGGTAATATGAACACCACATGAGAGTAAAATGAACATAGGGTCATCGGCAGCTTCCATATTGAACGACGAGTTGGGAGAGGCTTCAAAAAGTGTCTCCACCAACGAAATATTGAGCGAGGTGTTTGGAGCAGCCTGAAGGTGGCTCAATCTGATAGATCTGGTTCACGTAAGGCACAAGAGCATCTGCAGGAAGCTCATCAGATTCAGGATAGACGATAGCGTTCGGCAAAGAAATTTGCTGTACTGTTGATCCATCGACCCCCATCGGATTAGTAATAGCGATCAACGTTACGGTAGCACTTAGTGGCTGGTCAGTCACTTCGGAAGAGCAAAGTCTTCTTCTCTGAACACACTTCTCGTTAAGTGGCCAAATGCCAGTCTTACGGAAACCATTTACAGCAACAGCAATCCAAAGCGGCTTGCAGAAATGAAACGCCCAGCAACTCCGAGACGTCGCACAGCCGAGAATTCTCACAGGATTTCTGCGCATAAAATCTTCGCAAGCATTGGCGTAGTAGGTTTTGAAGGGTGCCATAAAGGCCACATCCAGCGGCTGCAACTTGTTGCTACAGTGTGGTGGCAGCACAATTACCGATACAAAATTTGCTTGAGCCTTCCAAGTAAAAACCGGAAGTTTTTTGGTGTGAGCTGTGGCCATCAACAATCAGCAAAGCAGGATTCTTTCCGAAAGGCAGACCTGGTCAATAAAATGGTCGAAATAATCCAGAAAAGTCTCGCAAGTGATGTAGCCGGAATGGTTGCAGTTGAATTTGGTCCCGTTGGCGCCCTTTTTCAATGCCTCGTGCATGCGCACCCGGGGAAAATGGACGTAAGGTGGCAATGCTGCCTCGGTCGCGGACATACACATCACAACTGTCGTTAGTACTCCTCGCTCTCCGGAGGTTATGGATCCAACCTGCTTTTTCCCTTTCCTGGCAGCGATTTTCAGTTTCTTGGGGGGGGACGTGGAATTCTAGTCCACATTTGCTTTGGTAAATGTAAGTGAAAATTGTAACTACAATATTTACTGTGCTTACTCCCGTTTCATCGGCATTGAATATGCGAGATGGCTGAAACCGGTTCGTGTTCAAATGGTGGCGAAGAAATGTCATAAGAAGTATTTAATGACGGTTTGTTGAAGCCTCTAGCTCTTGCGGCAGATGTTGCTCTTGGTTTCCGGAATGAAACGATAGGATTCCGCCTGAGATATCCCAGAGATAACAACATCGACAGCGGTACATAGCAACAGTAGTGAATTCTTGGAACAACTTGGAAACCAATCAAGCATCGCAGCACCCAGGAAAAATCAACGAAGAAACTGCCCGAGGAAGCAACGTGGACGATCGACAGTGACTGCGCTTCCTACGAAACTGATATTTCAAAGGGACGTAAGTCACAAACAAACGCGTTGTTCATGGCATGTTATAAAAAAATAATGTATTAATGCCCACGTTTGATGAACTTTCTGATGGATTATTATTGAATGAATGTTATTACTAACTTTTTACAAAACGGTGTAAAATCACTTGTGCACTATTTGGGAATAATGAACATACGCCGCTTGTGTTGAAAATTAACTTGCGAATCATTGTTATAGCATTTGAATGCCTCTTTAAAACAAGGTTAAAAATTTGGATTTTGTTTATTAAAAATTTATATTTTTAACAAATATATTTTTACACCGTTTTGTTGCAGAAAAAACTAATACGTCATTTTTTTAATTCCGACGTATCTGTGTGAAATATGACAAATTGACGTAACATTTCGACGTATCAACATTGTCGTTCGCAGAATGACGTATCATTTTGACGCAAGTAACATGCCAACTATCATACTGACTTATAAAAATTACGTATTATCTTTTTCTATCGCAGACCGTTGTGAAAAACATTTTTCTTAATGAAACTCGTGTAATTTTTAAGCACAGTGATGTAATATCTTTGACCAATGTGTCATTCAAGGGAATTTAATTGGGATAAACATGTCTGGTTTTCAAATAGGAATAAAAATAAGTTCAAAAAATTTCAATGCTGATTTCCTCATTTTCATCCATATGTTACTTACGTCCATTTGAAAAAGTACTCGAGATTTGCAGACTAAGGAGTGTATCGAAAAGTAGTTATAAACTTCCAAATAATAAAATAGGCATGAAAACATGGTTAAAATTAACATACTATTTCAGTTTATTATAGCTTAACATGTTTACAAAAGATCCAAACGGAAAAACTAGTCATCATGTTCATTTCTGTAGAATGCCCGTACCTTTGATTTGACACCTGCCATCAAATTCTGCACAGTGACCTTTGTGCACTTCCTGGATGCCGCTGCCCAATTTTTCTTAAAATCGGTCATGTTTTGGGACACTGTACCATCCTTCTTAAATATACGCTTGACTATTGCCCAATAGCGTTCGATCGGTCGCAACTGGGGACAGTTTGGTGGGTTGATGTCTTTTTCTACGAACTTGATGTTATTCTCCGTCAGCCACTGTAGAGTGGATTTGGCGTAATGTGCCGATGCCAAATCTGGCCAGAAGAGAGAGGGGACTGGTGCTTTCATACAATGGTAGCAACCTGTTCTTCAAACGTTCCTTTTGATAAATCTCAGCATTTATAGTTCCTTTTGTATAGAAAATTGAAGAACGCAAGCCACATGTGCAAATAGCTTGCCAAATGAGCACCTTCTGACCGAATTTCTCCATCGCAACAGTCGTATCTGCGGTTGGCACACGTTCCGCAACAGATTTAGTATAAAACTGCGGTCCCGGTAGCGTTCTTGAACCTTCTTTAACGTATGTTTCGTCATCCATCAAAATGCACTGGTCGACATTGTCCAAAATGCAGCTGTACAGCTTTCGAGCCCTGGTTTTGGCACGAGACTTTCTGTTCCGGAGTTTGTTTGGGCACTTTCTGCTTTTTGTACGTCTTCAAGTCATTCCTGCGCTTGATTCGTTGAATCATTCCGATGCTGGTCCTGAACTTCTTGGCTAGATCGCGAGTAGAGGCAGATTTGTTCCGTTGAATATAATCCACAACTTTTGGTCCAAATCGGCTGCAGAGCCGGGTTTCCGGCCACTTCTGTAAATCCTTGAGGGAGCACTCCTACTAAACTTTTCGATGATGCGTTTACACTTGCCGGGTGAACATTTACTCTTTTCGCAATCTGGTTGCAAGTAACACCTTTTCGGTGCACCAAGTGTGCAGAATTTTCTTTTAGTCTCAAATTCAATTCGCGACATTTTGAATACAACTTTATCAACGGAAATGAATGAACCGAATAATCATTTTTGACATGTAAACAAAGCAAATGACGCTTACACGCTAAAAATATATACAGTAGTTTATGCGTAATAACGCATCGAATGTTTATAACTACTTTTCGATACACTCCTTAGATAAATTTAGTTTATAAACGTCTTAGCGACATTTTAATCCGTTTGAAGCATGAAGTGTAATACTGATGTGTATTAATAAGTGTAATAGTATACTCTATGGTATGGCTGTACTTGTCACAGAATCATACTAGTGGAGAAATGGTCCGGGCTCTGAAAGCTCTCAGCTAATAACTGTTGAAGTTAATTTAGTTGAGAGTAAGCAATAATTTAATTTTGAAAGTAATAAGCTTGACATGCAGAGAAAGAAAAACAAAAAAACTATACAAACTTCAGATTTCAAAGTGCACCTGTCCCAAAATCTTATCAACTTACTACAACGGTTAAAATATATGCTTGAATGTACGTGTACACATCTTTAGTATAATTTTAAATCATGCAGTTTTGCTCATTTTTAAATAACATGTTTTGCTACCGAGACGATTAAACAACTAAAAATCCACTATCTTAAAATTCATAAATTCATAATTTCTGAACCTGCATCGATAATCATTAAACCAAAAATGTCCCTCCGAGGACATTGCCACCAGATTTACCAACATTGACAGTGAACCAACTCAAGGTTCACCGGCATCGTAAACACGTTTTTATTTCCTACAGAATTACCAAGCTCAGCCAAAACACAAAATTAAGCATCTGGAGAGTAAAGAAATAAAAACCGAAAAAAAGTATGCGGGCTTATCCCACCCATTCAAACCATCCAACCATCCATCCATCCATTCGTCCACAGAAAAAGTCAACGGCCCCATTTGTAACAGAAAGCAGAAGCAAATACGTTATTGCTCGAAACGGTTTCGCCATTTGCCAGAAAGTGTAACGAATAAACTCGAACAAACAAATCGTTAACTCTTCAATTTCGCTCCGACGGAGGGGCAACAACGACAGGATTCTTGTGGGGCACCTGAACCGGCATATTTTCGAGTTCAAAACCGCGCGCACAAGCCACAACAGCAACAGCAGCAGCAGCAGTCAGTCCGAGGCCGCCGAGGGTCAAGTGGGAATCCTCCGTGCGATGGGGAATCCGTTTGGGGGATCATAAACAGAAACGCGGCGATCATCGGTGATACCGTGGCGAGGAAGTGTTCTGACTCCGAACAAGCCTCCGAAAGTCCTTTGACTGTGATGTCATGAGATGGTGGGTGCGGATGGGGCAAGGGAAGAGACTCGTGCTGGGATGGGATGGGAGCTTACCCTTCGACTTCGAGGCGTTCGTCGTTTACTTGCAGCTTTCGAAAGGACAGGTGTGTCTCCTAAGTCATGTAACGTGCCGCGTGCGACGGATAGGGTTGAAGGAGATTCGCTCTCTTCGTGGGTTGTAAGTGGGTCTCTATCTGTTCCTCTCTCCCGAACGAACTGTGAGTCAAGGTGGGTAGAAAATAGGGTTGCAAACGGCAAACCGAAAGCTCTTTTGTTTTATTTACAATCTTTCATGCAATAGTAATTCACGGTACCGAGTGAGGTATGACAGCACGACAAAAACAAGGCAGCCCTAGTCACCCTAGCAACGACAAGGAACAAGGAAGCAAGCGAAGTCGCCTCACAAAAGGACACCAACCGTCGTTATGTCGTTTGCTCGTAGTCCTCATCGGCTGTAGCGAAGTGAAACGAAAAGCCTCCACCAACAGAATAATGATTTTAATAATATTCAAGAAAGTTGGTACCAAGGATTCAACGAGGAGCGAAGAAGGGAAGATTCTGATGACCGTTGTTTTTTTATGGCAGCACATGGCACACGGCACACATTGCTCGGGTGGCACGAGTTCGACATCAGTCACTATGGCAGAGTAGGTAGGTAAGTACTCTACCTCTACCCCGCATGACAATCAGGATTCAGAGTGGAACGAAGAGAAAGACACGGAAAACGAGAATAAAAATATGACTTCAATTAATTCACTGACCGTTTAAGGAGTTTGGTTCGAGCCGAGCATTTCCTTCCGAAAATGATTAGAATCTCGACGCTAATTAAAAATCGGACCAATGTCGAACTTTCTTCCCATTGGTAGCTTAGAATTCAATACGAAGCAGACGGAAAGTAGCCGATGTGGTTCTATTTGGATCGTGCCCGGAGACTTCATATTCGAAGAGGTAGATAAAACTAGCAGGGAAAGGAAATTTTGCCTTCCTGCCGCTCGGTTGCTTGGAAGATCAATTTATTGAGATAAGCTAAAACAAATCAGAAAACAAAACTTCAATTGGGTGCGGAGCAGAGCGGAATATCCATGTCTAGGGGACAGCGCATGCAGGGATACACCAAGAGTTTTAAATCGCCGCTTTATCAATGAACTTTTGCATTGCGATTGGAGCTGCACTATGGCGCTTTGCCAAGTAGATCTGGTAGGCAGACAGGCAGGAAGGCAAGTTAACATTTCTGAATGCAAAGACTGTTGTTCCGCATGTCAGCGATAGTGCGCGCCTTGTTTTGGGATGCTTTGTTGAAATGTATCCAATCGGGGCCGGATTTAGGGAACAGTGGCATATCCAAATGTTTTAAATGTTGTTCTCTTTGGGTATGAACAGCAATGACCGAGCACGTTTATCATTTGCTGTTTTGTTGTTTACAAAATGATATATGAAGTTTGAACTTTAATGGTTGACCAACGCGTTTCTAATTCAAAGTCCTGCACTGAATTCAATGCCTTGGTCAGAAAAAAATAAAGTAGAGTCGCTTTTGAGACACACAAAAAAAATATTTTATTTAAATTTTGGACGAAATCACGTTTACTAAAATGCTTTTATTTTTGGATCCAGAGCACCAATTTTTAATCATTTTTTTAATGAAAATGAAGTTGAATAAATTTGTTATCGTTTACTTGAACAATATATCTTGATTAAAAAATAATTTTAGAGTTATTGAAAAGTTTATTGCATTTATTTTTATGCTAATTTTCCGTAAAAACCTCGTTTTAGTCAATATTTTTAATGAGATAACACGATTCAAAAGTTCATATTATAACTAAAGCTCATTGAAAACCGACGAAAGTGAGCCTCTAATGTATGAAACTGATTGAAAATTGTCGAAGTTATTAGTATTTGTTTAAAACACTTAAAAATGCTGCTGAAATACAACAGCTTTAGAGCTCCGCTACTAGATGTCGATGTAAGCATCCAAGCATGTAAAGTTTTCATGGGAAATTATTTTCTTTACCAATCAATTTGATTGAGACAGACCAGAATTGGAGACCGAAGTGATAAAAAAAAAAAGATTATTCGGGTTTAATTAAAAATGGTTGAGAATCGCAAGAAATTATATCTTCAATTTCCATGATTGTGCATTGTTGTTGCAATCAGGACAATCTTATGACTTCAAGCAAAGTGTGATGTCTAATCCACTACCAAGTGACCAAACGTGTAAATTCTCCATTGTTGAGAACTGTCACAAAGGGTGTCCCACATCAAATTGCATCACGGAAATTGCGCTGTAGAAAATGACATAGTTGACCAATTCTTTTCAAACTTTCAGACAATAAATTATAACCCATTAGTAAGCTTTTTACAAGATCCGTAACGCTGATAGATCACCTTTTTGTGGTGCGTTATGGAGTATCAGATCTACCACCGAACCCTAGTCCAAATTAATTCAAACTAGGGAACATATTTGATTTTGTAGTCAAAGGAACATATCTTAGTCCTTATTACATTTTATGTCTTATAAAAAGTGACAAAACTCGTTTTGCAATTGTGCGAGGATGAGCTTAGAATAAGTAAAACATGGTAAGTTTTCTGGTCGCAGTGGTTTATGTTCCGAACAGAGGAGAGAAAAACGGTTACGATGTGGAAGGAGATGTTCGCCTATCACCATGAGGCACCAAGAGTGGGCAGTAATGTTTGCTAGAATGAAAGATATGAAGATTCCGCCAGTGTACGGTAGGTTGTAAGTAGAATAGAAGTATTGAAAATTGAGCATGGGCATGGGTAAATTAATTTCAGAAATCTTCAAACCGGGCTCTTTGATCACTCCTACAGTTATGTTTGAAATGTGACTAGAATAGTATAAATATAAAACTGCTTGAACTACATGTCTTATAAATAAATATGTTTAATTTAAACTATATCTTTGATATAAAGAATCAAAGCTGTTTTTAGCTTTTCCAGGACTAGTACACTGAAAGTTAATTTTAGTTTATATTACAAAATCGAAAGTAATACTCACTAATCCATTCGTTGTTTTCAGCAACGAAACTGATTTGTTCTTTTTATGAAGAAACATTCGTAATTAATTGCACGCGCAACTGTCAAAAGCATGAAGCTTTTGTTGACACAGAAAGAACATTCGTACATTAAACGTAAACAATGCAAAGAGCTACGAATATTTGGTCACAAATTAAAAATAAACGTCTCTCTGGTGGTTGCATGAAGGACTGGCAGATCTACTTTATCGACTCAAAATGTAATTGACAAAAAAGCTTAACCACGTGTAGTTGTCCAGCGTTTTTTTTTATTGTTTCTGACATGGGGTTCGAACCTTAATATTTGAAAAGTGCTGATTCTGAATCCGTGGTTGATCTCTCTAGGCCATGCTGTCTTGTGAGAACATGTTTGATTAATGAGCATGAAGTTTTAGCTCTCGACAGCGCTTTAATTGTTATTTTGGGAAAGATAAATTATTGGCTGGTCATCACGAAGTTCATTTCGTGCATTTTACAAACAGGTGTAATGATAGCATTTCACCAGATAAAAAGCATTATGAATGTTTCATACAACATACGAGACATTTGTTCTATGTACAAAATCCATGTTTACGAAACGCGTGAAAGCTACTTTACGAAAATAAATTTTCAGTGTAGGATATTAATGAATAGCTTATTTTATATTTTCCAGTAACAATCCAGTGGATGTCAGATACATACTTTTAATTGTGTCTTATACGTCCAATTATCAGTTTGATTCTTCTCCTTTTATGATTAAGAAGTATCTAGTACCTTGAATACAAGAAGCTCCGATGGAATCTATGCTTTTGCACTTATTACTGAATGTATTTTTCATTTCTGGTTTGTAAATCCACATTTTTCCAAATCTGAGTTGATCTGATTCATGCAGCGCTGTGTTCCATTTAGCTAGTGGCCATATATTAATTATAAATTAGAAGAAAAATTAGTAATCTCCATTTAATTCCAACTACCTTTGCATATCTTCGACAGATACGCGTATTTCGTCTACAATGTGCAGACTTCTTCAGTGTATTACTTATTGTGTAGCAGCGGGTGCTCCGCTTCGTCGGGTTTGATGTCGTTTGGGTAGTAAGTTGAAGAGCCATGTGTAACCGTTGCCTTGGTCTTTGTTTAGTAGATTTGTGTTCTGTTGTTTGTTTATTTCTAAGCTTTCTGCGACGTCTAATTTCCAGGGTGTAGATGTAGTCCGTAATATTGTGATGTCATTCGTCGTTATGTCGTGATTTTCCGTGAAGGTGTGTTCTGCGACTGTTGATTTGAAGTTATGTGAAATTCCTTTCTCGTTCTGTTTGACAGCCTTAGTCACCTCCGCTAGATGCTCCTTGAACTTTGTTGCCAAGGTTCTCTTTGTTTGACCTACATATATTTTGCTGTAGTGTTTACAATTGATGCTGTATACCCCTGCTCTGCCTAATGTGTCTACTGAATCTCTTGCCAGAGCCTACCATCGATGCTAATTAGTTGTGCCTACTAGGAAAACTAAGTCTCAAACCAAATTCCCCAAGTCGTAGTTTTAGCTTTTGTGTAATGTCTTTATCGAAGGGGACTGACACACGTTTAAGGGTTCAGGTGAGTCTGAGAGAGTTGTTTGTGATTTTCTATGAAGATGTCTTTCCTTTTGTTGATGATCGCTTGAATTGTCCTCTTTTCGTACCCATTGAGTCTGGCAGTTTCGAAGATATATGCTAATTCCTTGGCTTTTCCAGTTTTATTGAGAGGAAGGGTCAATATCCGGTGGATCATGTGGTGGAAAGTGGCCATTTTGTGCTGAAAAGAGTGGTTTGAAGTGTAATGGATGACTCTTGGGTGTTTGTGGGTTTTCTGAAGATTTCAAATTCTAAAGGAGATGGCGACAATGATTTCTCTTACTAGAAGGTCAAGGAATGCAAGTTTTCCATATCCTTTCCATTTCATGGGTGAACTTAATGTCTTTGTGGAGATTGTTGATTTCTTGAAGAATTAGGGAGAGATCGTCGTTTTTCACTACGGCGAAGATGTCGTCGATGTATTCCACCAACGAGTTGGGAGTAATCCTTTCGCTTTAGGATTGTTTCCAAATTCGCCATAAAGAGTTCACAGAGGAATGGGGATAGAGGATTTCCATATGGACTCCTTTTAATTGTTTATAGAATGATCCTCTGGAAAGTGAAGTAGTTCTCTCCATGCAAAGTCGAGTCAGCTTAAGGTACGATCCGCACCTTTTGCTTCCATGTTAGTGTCATCCCCTTGTTTCAAAAGCCAATCTTCTAGAAGGTTAATTGCGTCCTTGATCGGTACGCTAGGAAAAAAGGCCGTGACGTCGAAAGATACCATTACTTCATTATCATTTATATGACCTGATGACTGTAGCTGTTGTACAAATTCTTGGGAGTTGCGAACTGAGCTTGTTGGGAATTGCTCGGAGATACCTTGAAATTCTTTTACTAGTAATTTTGCTAGCTTATGGGCAGGAGATTCTACAGATGAAATAATCTCCCTCATTTCGTACGAGACACTGAAGAAGTCTGCACATTGTAGACGAAATACGCGTATCTGTCGAAGATAAGCAAAGGTAGTTAGAATTAAATGGAGGTTACTAATTTTTCTTCTAATTTATAGTTACAAGTATTCCACTAAACAGCTCAAACCTTCTAGGATTGATTCAAGATGATTTAAACATGACTTCTTGTTTTGTATGACCGTTTGCCTTTCAATAGAATCTTCTCTGTTTTCCTAACTCAGGAGCAATAACTATTTGGCCAGCAAAAACAAAAGCGGATTGCTGTTATTAAATCAACATCAAGCAGCAAATAGTGACCATGGCAGCAGTAAATCAAATGATGTTTAAATGTTTTTTTGTTTCTTGATAATCGAGATTTTCAGCCTCGGGCTGGTACATCTCCCGTCGTAGGCAGTTTTAAATGTTAGTTTTGTAAATTTTTAACATACTTTTTCAGGATACCTCAAATTTTGGTGCAATGCTGCTGTTGGAGATCATGTGTAATAGATACGAATGCTGGTACTGTTTTTCATATACATAAATAGAAACACTATTGCATATTCTAAATCTGAAAATTGTTTCGTTAAGTTTAAATGTATATCCTATCTATCTTCTTCTTCTTCTTCTTCTTCACTCTTTCTGATTTTCTTGGCATGTTCTCCATTGTTTTCAACCTCGTTTAGGTGCAATGCTCTGTGGATTCTTTTCCGTTAATTCACCAATTGAGGAATCCAACTTTAAAAAAGAAGAAGACACCGAGTGGTGATAAATCTGACAGCTCCCATGTAAAGTATAGGACGAAACTTTTAAAATGCTTCTAGAAATCCAAATGAAATTCTAATTAAAAACGTTTTGTTGGATGATGTAAGAAAAATCCATGCTCCACAGTGCATACATTTCAGCCGTTAATTAAAGCCTGTCCACGTTAAATTTCGGACACCAAAATAATAGGAGCAAAAAATAATAACACTTAATTCTACAAAACCGACTGTTTATTTCACAATAAAAGAGTAATATCTACATAAGAAACAAATTATTAAGATGTTAATCCTTCTATCTGTAAAATTCTCTAGCTTTCAGTGGTACACCCGCCATCTGGTTCCGTACATCGTTCTTATAACCCTTTTTCAAACATCCCGGCAGGTGACAGCTAGCTACGTCAGGCCATAACTTTGCCGGACCATCGCACAGTGATTCCAAGACGAAAAAAAAGCAAACAAATCAACTTCCTCATTTTACAATAAATATATTTTTCTAGTGTTGTACACTATTTGAAATTTATTTTTCATAAATTTTATGAAGATTGGATGAGAATTGTGCTTTCTTCAACTTTTCAAGGTATGGGTTCAATATGGTTTTTACTCTCATTAAAATGGATGGAGAAACGGAAAAAAAATTAAACTAAGTTTTCAAATGTGAGCACACATGCGCACATACACCACAATAGGCTTATTTTGAAGATTTTTTACCAGCTTTTCGAATATGTGAGTTTTCTCTTGCGCAAACTTGCGCAAATACGGTTCTGGGAGGTCAGAGTCCTGGAATGTCAGGGTAGTGTATGTGTGTGTGTGTGTTTTTTTCTTTTTTTTTCCTTGATTATCGAGATTTTCAGCCTCGGGCTGGTTCATCTCCCATCGTAGTCACACCACTTTAAGGCATTTTCGTAACTTCTCTGGGGGTGAGATTTGAACTCGTGACTCTGGCGTGAGAGGTATGGATGTTAACCAACACGCCGGATTCACCCACGAGTTTTTGTGTGTAACGAAACTTCTAACTTAGTTTCCGAAGCAACTACTCAACCGAGTTGAATGAAACAACCGCTAAATGAAAGGTACTGTAATTCTTTAGTTCGCTTTCGAATTATTGGAATCGGTTCACTGGTTCCGGAAATTTTCCTAGCGGAAGATGGCCAATTTTGGCCTAAGATCAAAACCCATCATGCGGCATCTCAAATTACATTAAAATTCAAAAATAATTCCAACTATCACGATATCAAAAGTTCAGAACTACATTGGCCTCATCCGGGTTGATGTTCCGGCTACTCCCGGAACAGTGGCCAAATTCAGATTTGAATCAAAGCCCATCATATAACACATCAAATAACATGAAAATTAAAAAATAAGTGCAATGGTGATGATACCAAGTTTCCAGGATCATAATGACCACATCCGGGTTGGTCCTCCGGATCATATAAACATGTGAAATATCTGAAGAGCTGTACATCTTTTTCGTTATAGAGTGACGCGATTTTTACCATACATTTTTATAAAGTAAAAATATAGATTGCTTAGAAAACTGATTGCTGATGCAATGCCCGGGATCCTTAGAGAAAAACGATCCTGCATCCTGGCTCCTTGGAAAGATGCACTGCCACTTTGCATTTTCAAAGTAATACATTTCAGTTATTGTTATTTCATTCGTTAAATTTATTTCACCATGTTTGCTGCGTCGTAGAAGGAAGTGGATGAAATTTTGCTATTGTTTATCTTCCAGAAGTTGATAATTAGAACCCAAAAAATACAACCTTGAGTAGAATTTTCTATACCACTCGGTACTCCGGGCTTCGAACCAAAAGTCGATTTTCCAAGCTATCTGTATGCCCTGCTTTTGTTAAAATGGTAGTACACACATATTGGAATAAATCATTATAATCATTATAATTACTTAATGTTATATCGTCTGAATATCCTAAATTAAAATTAACATGAAATTTTGAGTCGACACAAAAAAAAATAAAAACGGAACATTTCTATAATTGATTAATTTTTTTTTATATATATTCATACTAATTCGTAGAACTATGAATAATTATTTTTCAAATGAGTTCATCATAAAAATTTAAAGTCGGGATGGTTCAAAAGCTACAATTAGTTGAGAAGTATATGTTTTCTAAGATTTCGTTTTTACCACCCTTTTTAAAATGGAACACTCTAATGACAAAATGAAAAATTCGAGTAATATATTTTTCGAAAAAGAACAAACCAACCAAAATTCTAAAATCCACTTAATCTTCTTAGTTTCTTGCTGAGTGGTAAAATTTTCCGAATGTTCCGGAGCTTCCCATTGGGTTGTTCGAAATAATGATGCAGGACTACGCTACTAAATGTAATCCATTTTGATTATACGATGCAATATTCTTTGAATTAATATAGTTTTTAAAACAAGACTAAACATCTTTGAACTTTTCAATAGTATGTGGCCCGAATCAAGAATGTCCTCTATTGAAATCGATGCGTAGAAATATTTCGATCGATAGGTGCAAATTTTTCGAATATCTTTCGATAAATGCCTAAGATATTAACGCTCAAAACCTGATCACTTTGCATGGCGGTCGCAATTCGATTTATTTTAAATTGTACCCCAGTATAGAAAACAAAGACGTAGTTCACGTCAATAAAAAAGAATTACTAGCACATTGTTGAGGTAAATAATTTAAGTCATTAAAATTGTTGAAATTTTAGTGAAAACATGTGCACCTATGTAATACACTGACCTGAAATGTCGGTTCCAGTGCATTGAAATAAAGTTACTCCGGCTTGGTAAGACTACAACAACAATATCTAAATTCCACCCTGCATCATCCAAATCAATCCGTTTGCTTCTGTTCACATCGCTTCATCTGCTTCGAGAGCCACCAACCCGCAAGCTCGCATAGATCTACTTCTTCTCCCAGCCTTACAAAACCCCTGGCACTTTGTTCCACTGCATCCCAGCCCAACCGATTCTTCCTAGCCAAGTCTTGTACGTCTATCGCGCCTTTTACCGTATGTCGCGCGCGCATTAATAAATGTTTCGATTTCAATTATAATTATGTTCAATAAAATTATTTTGAAAACCCTCTGCACCACAATCGAGATGCAAATACGACGACGACGGTTCCCGACCTAGCCGTGTGCTTACCAAAAGGTCCATAAATGCTCCTACCCTCGTGAGTCCAGGTTGCTCGAGGAGACACGGCTGAGGTACGAAATATTGATATTCATAACAAAACAATAAAGCGATCGAATGCTCAGTGAGCATTTGGGGAGGGGGGGAACTGGGAAGCCGTGTTCATTTGGTTGCAGTTTAGTTTTCAATTGATTTTATGGTTTGTCCTGTTGTGTTCGAACATATATACATTTATGTGATCCAGCTACTGGTACCATGTTTTGGCCGACGACGACGACGACCCGAAGACAAACAGATAGAGCAATTGTTGGCTAATGATGTTAAATCTTGTGCATACTTTGGCGGGATTGCTTCTCGGCGTTTATGGCGTTTTATGTGATTCCCGTTCCACCCCAACCCACCCTCACCGCTTGGAATGACAACAACGACGATTACAGAAATGAAATTTGTACAAATCTGGCTATCGAGCTGTGGGATCTCTTCTGCTACCGTTTCAATTGCTGTATGCACTCGTCGAACACCAGGACCAATAAATATGAAAATGAACTCGACATGGAAGAGAACTTTCCCCCGGTCCGTCGGTGGGAAATTGAAAATAAAACTTGATGCGACAGTTGCTTGCCATTAGAGAATCTTGTAGGCTCGTTATACTGGAGAATGATAACGATAATGTCCATAATTTTGAAAATTGATTTTTCATGTAACAAGATTGATAACCATCAAACCTGTTCCCATCAGCAGAAGGCTCGAAAGAAGGACTCTAATGATCAATCGATTATCGCTCAAAGGTCCCCCCTTGGAAACAATGTTGCAAATTGACCGAAATTTGTCGTACCTACTTTCCATACCCCAGCAGTGGTGATGCAAGCTCTCCCAAGATTGATTCGTCCAAAACTCAGTGTGGACAGCAAAAAATAACACGCCTCTTTCTGCGAATCGCCCGATGATCCTTTTCATACATCTTTTTTTTTGTTTTGTTTTTGTATTTCGCTAAGTGCTATCACACTCAAATCAACTACCACCCGTCCCGAAAACGTTAAGAAAAATTTAAATTTAATTTTGAGACATAAACAGCATAATTACAGCTTTTCTTTCACAGCAACAGCTTCAGCTTTAACAGCAGCAGTGCTTTTTCGGTTTTTTGCATTTTTGCTCTCCGAATTTGCAGGTTTCTTATTACAGACAGGACGGCAAGGTGCTGGCACACGTCCTCTGATAAGCCAAATAAAATGTAACTTTATTTGTTAGTTTCGTTTCGCCCTTCTTGATATGCGTGCTGACGGATAAGTACGCCGTCTACATTTACAAGATAATTTATCACATGGATTTTGCAACATTGTTGCCAACTTCCGTGACCAAAGAGTAGAGACCCGAAGCACTCTGTATTCATTAGGACACAACAAATTTGTGTTTGTTTTCGTTTTGGGTTGTCTCCATGCCGTTTACCTTGTTCTTGAATTACCGGATGAATATTTATTCAATAAGTGTTATCAGCGATACGCTTGTGTACAGTTATTCATTTGATTATGCTGCAGCTGGAACGTTTGAAATTAAGCGATGGCCAAATTCTCAGTTTAAGCTTTTTCTTACAGGTGACAACCTTTTGCAACTTTCGCTGTTGCGTTGGTCCTCCACAAACAATGTTTCGTGGCCTACTGGGACTACCGGTCTGATTAATGTTTTGTAGATGGTCAACTGTGTAGTTTGGCGAACTTGGTTCGATCTTAGCGTTCTTCCATATCCAAAGTAGGTACGATATCCAGCCAGTCTTTGTATCTCTCTGCCGGTGTCATTATCGGTGGTAATCAATGAGCCCTGGGTCATGAATTCGTTTACTGCCTCGATTACATCACCGTCGATCAGAACTCGTGGTAGAAGGCTAATATTGTCTTCTCGTGAGCCTGTTCCCCTCATGTATTTGGGCAGAGCGGTTTTCCATTCCATGTTTCCAGTTTCCAATCGTAGTCCTTACTCTGTATCATAACTATAGAACCACTTATTTGTTTTTCAAGATGTCTTGGATTAATTAGTGATTTTTCGAAATAAGTTGCTCAGAATAATAGATACTTATTGTCTTTCTTTACTGTAGAATTTTTGACTCTAAGCATATTGTGTAGAGCTTAATAATAAAGATTCATAAAAATTATATGTTCCATAACTATAGAACCAGTTCAAAATTTATTTCTCTTCTAAATGTTTCAACGATGTTTACCTGAAAATCAAATTTGTTAATAATGGGTAGGTCCTCCTTTGTTATCAATCAGTTCAAACAACCTATTCGGCATACTCTAAATTAAGTTACGGCAAGAAGATACTTGTATTCTTTGTCATGCAGATAAGACGGCTTGTTTCAGGTAATGAATGCTTGCGTACTGCTTGTTGTCACCATATTCTTCACGTACGATCAATCCCCACATATTCTCGATAGGGTTTTGCTCCGGAAAACAAGCTGGCCATTCCATAGTTTGAACTCCATGTTTGTTGAACCACGCCATAGTCACTCTACTTAGACGAACTGAAGCACTATCTTGTTGAATTGTGTAGCCAACTCGACGATATTGCCGCAAGAATAGTAGCAAATGACTTTGGAGTATCCCAATGTACTCCCGACTGTTCATTCTGGTGTATGGAAAAGCAATCTGCATCGTTCCAGTTTGTCAAAATGCTCCCCAAACCATCAAACTACCGCCACCAAAGTTACGAGTCGAAAAGTAACGCTGCTCTTTTCTTAGTATGAAAAAAATCCATCTCGGCCATCTAGAATGAATTCTTTTTCATCGGAAAAAAATATCTAGTGGGACAAAGGAACTTAATTAATTTTGTAATAGTGAATAATGAGGGTTACATACCTTACTCCAATCTCTACGGATATTAGCTCATGCGAATTCGAGTCGGGTTTGTTTATGGCGAGCTAAGAGTCGTGGAGCTAGTTTCAGTTTTTGCCGCTGAAAATAGGGAGAGCTTTTCAATGTTTGATAGATTGTAGAACATGAGGCGTCAAGTGATAACTCAGCCTTAATTTGTTTAAAACTTTTGAGTGAGTTACGTGCAGTTTGAAAAATTCTCGGGTTAACCTCACTTTTCTGATATCTCGCAGTGGTTTGTTTACAGGGACTTAGAATTCAAATTTGAAAATTTGTGAGGTTCTAGAGCTGCGTTAATTTCTTGAATTAATTTGAAAAGTTGAATGCTAAACAGTTTTCGCTGTATATATTCGAAAAATAATGAACGGATTTGTTATTGGAAAGCTCTCCGCTTATGCGAATACGTTACCGGCAGCGGAGAAGGCAAGATATGTTGAAAAAATAAAAGTAATTAATTTCTCCGATCCTTACGAAGTCGTGTTAAACAGCACAGATTTTCCGACCACGGTAACAACCGGTCATGTCGTAGAATATATTTTAAACAAAGCTTCACCGTATTCCGGAAAACCCATCATGAACATGAGGAGCATTTCGTCGATGTGGATGATATGGAATCAGAAATGTTGCCGTATGTTATGTGGTTCGCTAATCGGAGATGTTAACTGTGTTGAAGATAAAACTTTTCTATCACTAGATACGACACTACGTGAAACTGAGGAACTCGACCCCAAAGAAAGCGAATCACTGTCGCTGTCGTAAAGCGACTCCGATAGTTCCGGGAATAGTTCTTAAGAAGGTACCCAGTCAACATTTTCGGTATCTGTTGGTCTTGCAGGCTTTCCTGAAGGTAAATTGGATTCAAGAAACTGTGTCTTTAATCATTAAGATCACTTACCTGAACGAAAGTGTAAGTTGCAAACATATTTGCTCCTCCATCGAAATGATTCGCTTAATTTAAGTGCGTTAAGCGATTAATGCAAACATTTTTGACGATAGCAAGGAAACAATAAAAACTACGATTTCCCGTTGATTTTTATGAGGAACATCCTCGGAATGTATTTTTTAGTCATTTTCACTTCAAATATTGTATCTTCTTTAGTCGCGCTGCGAAAAATCGACTAACAGGCTGAAGTAAACAAACCACTGCCGGATGTCAATACGATGAACGGGCGTTCATCGCATTCATTTGTGAAGTCAGCGTGCAATGACGTATTCCTAAATCGTTCTGGATTTCTCAGAAAATTGATTATGACGTGATACGAGCTTCCCAAACGTCTAGCAATTTCGCGAAACCAACATTACATTCGCGAAATGCCAAATTTTTACCTCTTTCTTCTTCCGTCAAATACGTTCCACGCGGCATTATTCCGGAGCATTCACAAACACGTCACAACACGATAAAATTTGAAAGAAAACTGAAGCACAATTCATGCAGATAGTTTTATTTGTATTGGTTATATAGTTATGAAACAGCCAAAATAAGTGATTTTATTATTATCCACTCACACAGTATATCAAGGGATTCAGAAGTGTTGTGATGTGAGTCAACTCCTCACACAGTTTCTGCATGTGAATAAATAAAACGGTAGAATTCATTCTTCATTGAAACATGTGGACTTTTTACGTGGATCTATTGTTATGAAACGTAGTGTAGGTTTTTGCCGATTGTTTTGGTCAGTAAAGGGTGTATTCGATAAAAATGGTACACACATATCTTTACTCGCCATAATTGAACCAATCATCGGATTATCTTGAAATTTTCAGAAAATGAAAGACTATTAATAAGTTATGATTTACAAAATTTATTTTATTCAATTTCATACCCCATTCCAAATGCCCGCACCTTCCTTTTCACTTCATCCATCAAATTTTATACAACCAATTTTCCCAGTGTTCTAGTTGTTTTTAACCGAATTTCCTTCACGCTTCGCAAGGCACTTTTGCGTGTAAATCTCACCGTTGATTGTTGCGAAGGTGATGAAGAGAGCGCCTATTCCACCACATCCGCAAATCACATGCGAATTTGGCTTTTCGTCTTTTGATCATCCTCCGGAACATCGAACTTAGACTTGGCAATGAAATATACTTAACCAGAAAGTTGACGGATGTCAGGTTTGATGTACAGATGATAGACAAAATGAACGAGACAGGCAAATTTTTGACCAACTTTGTAACTAGTACTCTAGCTTCATGAAATATTATTGTTGTTTTAAATCTCGGTAACATAATTGTCCATGGCCCCCGGACACTGGAGTTGTTCCGGGTTTCTGGGGAGGCTATTTCACATGTTGAATTTGTGATGTAATTTTGTACAAGATGCCGTTGTCAAAATTTTTTTTAGTAAACACACGTAAAGACAAAATATTGACCAAGAGAATGAAATGTCGATCACAAGAATCGACTTTTCATTGACTGAGATATGGCCATTTCCTTGAAACAGGTTCTGATAAAGGGTCCTGGATGCGGTTAACTCTTTATTTTACCCAAAACGTGCCATGTGACATCTTTTTTTTTTTTTTTTTTTTATTTCTTTATTATTGTGGCTTTCAGCCTCCTGGGCTGGTTCGCCACTACCATGTGACATCTCTTTCTTCTTGGTTTAAACTTAAAGTGGATCCTTGACCATATTGGCCACTCTCGGAACCACCGGAACGTCCCAAGGGGAACCTGTAGCAGGCACCAGTAAGGCATTCATCCCAAAACATGCCATGCGGCAGCTCTATATTCATGATTTTTATGAATAAAGGGTGTCCACGATGAAATTGCCGCACTATGAAATTGCTCTAACTTTTTAACCGTTGGGTAGAATTTAATGAAAATTTGGGTGGATTTAGTTCATAGTGCATTATTTACATCCTGCAAGTTTTAAAGTCCTGTGATCAAAACTCGCGGAAATGGAGTCGAAAGAACAGCTCGTGCGTGATAAAATCTTGCGCATTCATCACGAGAACAAGGATCTCTCGCATCGTTCCATCGCTAAAACGTTGGGAATCGCGAATTCCACGGTGTCGCGAGTGATTAAGCGGTTCGAGGAACGGATGACCACCGATCGGATGCCCAGAAGTGCAAGAAAAAGTATTCCGTACAACACCAAAAATCACAGTTGGGTGCCTTCAACCGAAATCCGAACGCCTCCGTTCGGGATGTGGCTAAGAAGCTGCACCTAAGCCGAAGTTTTGTCCAGAAGGCCAAACCTAAGGCTGGGCTTCGAACGTTCAAGGTACAAAAGGCCCCTAATCGCGACGAGAAGCAGAACAAGTCCGCCAAAACCCGTGCCAGGAAGTTGTACCTCAACATGCTGACGAAAGTTGAATGCTGCATCATGGACGACGAAACATATGTGAAGGCCGACTTCAAACAGATCCCCGGCAACCTGTTTTTCACGGCCAAGGATAAGTTCAGCGTTCCGGAGCATGTCCGCACTCAGAAGATGTCCATATTTGCGAAGAAATTCCTGGTTTGGCAAGCCATCTGCACGTGCGGGAAGCGGAGTGCACCTTTCGTGACCCAGGACACGATGAACGGACAGGTGTACATAAAAGAGTGCCTCCAGAAGCGGCTGCTCTCTCCTGAAGGCCCACAACGCCAACAATCTTCTGGCCGGATTTGGCCTCATGCCACTACTCCAAGGACGTGCTGAAGTGGTATGCGGATAATAAGGTCAATTTCGTGCCGAAAATGTTCAACCCTCCCAACACTCCGGAGCTCCGCCCCATCGAGAAGTACTGGGCGATTATGAAGCAGCACCTTCTTAAACGATCTAAGGTAGTGAAGACAGTCGAGGAACTGAAGAAAGTATGGGTTTGATGGTATGGTATTAATGCAAATATGGTTAAAAAGTGTATAAAATATTCAAATTAACGTTTATCCATTTTTCCTCGACAAAATATTTTTAAAAAATAACCATTATTCGATAGTTTAGAATGCAACATTACTTTTGGTGAAGAAGAACCCAAGGTGCATTGAAGTAACATAATATGCCACTTAGAACACGGCGTGCAACTTACAGGTTTGAAAAATGGGTGGAGTTGTACCCATTAATAGGTTTTTGATTCCTACCGTGTAAGGGCAAAAAGCAACAGGTTTGTGAATCAAAGGGAAATGTTTATTTTTGCATCATGGGCCTGAAACAGTAAATCGAGTGGACTAGCAATACCCAAAAATCTTAAAAATCTTTAAACACAGATACCTGTATGAAAATAAATGAATAAATTCGATGTTAATCTGCGCATGTGGCAACCCTGGCTATGGGTCAGACTTCAGAATTTGTTCTATGCTCACCCTTTATATTTCCAAACCGTTTAGTATTCCGATTCTGATGTCCGTGTTTGAACGACACATTGTTTTTTTTTTCAAGCGTATCGCAAACGATAAAGCCACAGACATTGAACATTTACAGTTTTCGTATCGAAACATTATTTACCTATAAAACAGACATAAAAATAAACCGTTACACATTCCACGCCATACCTGAGCCAATCAAAATGAAAAAAAAATCATATCTGTCCATTCCACCACCTTGCGGCCAGCAACAAGTCCTCGTCTTTGGCAGCTCATCAGCTGCTGTTATCACCAGGAGCAGGCGGCAAACAAAAATGCTAATTATTAAAATCAATTCAATAAATATGGGCAACTGACGCGTGCCATGACTCGGTTTTTTTTATTCTTCACCTTCAACATCATCAAGTCGAAAATGTGGACTTTTTTGAAATCCTACCTCAGAAATGGGGGGGAAGAAGCAGCCGGGCCGGAATATAAAATCATAACCATTTGCCTTAGGAGGGTTTTTTTTTATATTTTCTGTTCGTCCATCGTCGTCGTTGTCGACCCGTACGCGGTCGCATTCTTAATTATGAACAAACGATGATACATAAATTTTGGAATCGGTGAAGAAAGAAGCAGCAGAGAGAAAAAAAATTGAAATAAAACAAAACGCAAGGTGCGTTTTTGGGATTTTTTCCTTGATCGTCTTTTTTTTCTTATCCTGCTCCGTACAATTATTTATGATTTTAATCACGAACTGCGTGCTGGAGATAGAGATATGAAGGCATACTTAGGGAGGGCGGAGGGGAATCTGCTTTTTGAAGTGCGAGTCGCTTGAGTGCGCATCGCGATATCAAATTGCTTCCGCGTGCCATTAATCAGAAATACGGAAAGAAAGGACATGTGCATCCGAAGGGAGAGTGCGGCAAAAATGTGGGTCATTTCCAGCCTGGAGAAATTACGGAACCTCCGTTAGTCCGGAATAATTCGATCAGTTTCGGGTGATAAGGAAACAATGTCTCCATCGGGGATAGCGCGCGGATCATTTGACTTGAAACTATCTAAATCATCCAGAACCTCAACATTGGAAGGCCTCGTAGGTTAATTAAAATTTAACAAACAGACGCCTGTCACATCAATTTCGTCAGGGAATAATGGGAGAACCTCATTTCGCGAACCACTTATGCGCCGGCCTACTCCAATCAACTTATCGCACATGCCACCAATAATGCATGTTATTTCGCGAATCCAAGGCCACTGCGATGATGTCCACACCGCTTTTAGCAACGCAGGACTCACAACTTCCGATTGCAACTGCCGGGCCAAACTGGTACGTTACGTAAAGTGATCGACCCAATTGTTTCCCTTTCAGCCGAGTGGCCTCGGTTGTCTGTTTTTCCTGGTCCGGTTATCTCACGACAATTGCAAGCTGAAACCGAACTGGATGCACCTTTTCTCCGTATGATAGGAAAGACTTGCTTATCGCACGCGCGCCACTTGTAATGCACCCGTTGGCCTATGGCTACATGAACTACGCGGCCAATCCACGTGCCATCGATCAACCTCGAAACATGCCGTGAAGCCGTTACAAACTATTATTAAGAGGTTCGGTAGTTTTTTCCACGTTTATCGAACAACATTGTTTCGGGAAATTGCAATTGGCGGTAACATATGTTTTCCTACTTATGGCTCGAAAGAACCACCTGATCAGGATGATGCTCACTTATTGGCTTATTACGAGAAAGCTCCTCCTCCCTGGGCTAAAAGTAGTGGGGAGGGGGAGGGGGGCTAATTACTAGAATCAATAAAGATCTGTGCGTGCGAGCATCATCCGTTGCCGTTTGCTGTTTGGCTTCTCGGTTAGTTGGGATGTGGTTTTGCAGCCGGACTACCGGACAAGTGCGTGCCGGGCGACGTGTCCGAGCAATTATTCAGTCATCAGCACACGCACGCGCCGCTCGCTTATGCACAGCCAGCACCCATTTCACTTTCCGGTGTCAACCTTTTTTTTTTCGATGTTATTATTTTATTTAAAATTGTCAATAATTGTCAAGCTGAGAAAGTTTTTTGTGTTTATTTTACGTTGAAAGGATTCTTTTTTGAACTCGTTTACTGGTTGTGTTTTGGAGATAATAACCACATCGAAAAGGAAAACAGGAATTACGTTGAGTGGAACTGTGCTCCTGTGCTCTGGATGTAAGCAGCACAATTTCCCATTATTGTCATCGTTATACGTAATTCAAACGGAGAATTAACAGCTGCTACGGTAATTTAAGTCCATCATGCATACTAAAGGTTGAATCAGGTTGTAATGTATGGACGTCACCCCATGAAAGGAACTACACAATGAATTACAATTAATTTTATTTGAATAAAATGGAGTCTCAAAGGAGCAAGATAACATTGATATATTTACAAATATGATCAAATGTTTCAAAACATCGACAATTCCCATGTGGGACTGATATGCGGTTATAGCTGATCAATGTTTCTTCAAAGAATAATTTTGTTCTTCACATAAAATTAATGAAGAGTAAAACATTAGGATCGAAGAATGCTTTGGAATCGAATTGACGTGTTTTCTGCTGTCATTGAGAAATAAATGATTTCAATTTCTCGTTTCAATTCAATTGAAAATAATAATTCTTATTGTTTTTTAACTATCAACCTGTAAACTGAACAAGACCTCTAGAAAACAATCTGGTACTGTAAATCTAAGGGCACAGACATAAAGTTTTAAATGACACTGAACTCACACAGAAAAAAATAATTAATAATAAAAAAGCGTTTCAAATTTTCCATCGTTTAATTCAAAACCAAAGGAGGCGTAAACATCGAAATGGTTTGCAATCTTTCATGCGCCATACAACAATACACATTGGTCCAGAATGCGAATTTAGCTGGAAGGATACATTTTCAGCCGAAGTTTTAAGTTTTGGAGCAAAACTGTCTTCTACAAAATCGTTATGGTGTAAATGAAAACTAAGGTGATCCCAAGGTTTAGGGAAATCGAAATTCTAACTTTTTATTTGCAGAAATAGAGGCATACATTTTTCGAAAAATACGTAGTTTAAATAATTTCAAGCAACTTTTATGGTATAAATTTTTATGTACCTTTTTAAATTATCGAATTAGAGCATTTTTTCCTAGGTACACTGAAAGGCAAAATAAAATGCCCACATCATATTATTTTGAATTTCTCTCATTCATTTTGTTGTCTTTTGTGATATCTCATTTTTCATATTCTATTCAATTTTCACTTATGGAATAAAAATATAAAAAGAGTTCGACTTAAAGAACTGAACTCTCTTCCAAATCCACTTCCAAAATCGATATGTTTTCGATACGTCGGCAGACCCCTCAATTGTATTTGATTTGATATTTTGACGTGTTTTAAAGCAGAGGGATTTTTTTAGATGGGATGGAAAATCTGCAACCAGACACCTGAAGAACTCAGGGTGTGAGGATAAGCGTACCAACTCCTCGACCCACTAAAAACCCACCCGTGCTTTAAGGCCTGGACCCTCCCCGGAACAACCTTTCGGTATTACTGCGGGGAGGAGGCTATTGTAACAAGCACACTAAAGGGCGAACACGAAATTATTGCGACACCGAAAATGTCATGCCAATTTTCTTATAATGTTTAGAATCAAACCAAAATTTTAGGGTAGTTTTATACATATACTTACTTCAAAAATCAAAAGAAAAGTTAATCGATGAAGCCTTGAGTGTAAAATTGATCGCATTTTCGCTAGATGTCCTCCATCAAAGTCTTTACAGTGTCATCCGGTACCAGTTTCTCAGTTTTTTTTTCCATTTTCTTAACATGTCCTTCTCGTCTTTGACTGTCTTCTTGCTCTTCCGAAGTTCCCGCTTCATCATTGCCCAGTACTGCTCCACCGGGCGCAGCTCCGGACAGTTTGGAGGATTCATGTCCTTTGGAACAAAATGGACAGAATTGGCTTCATACCACTCCAGGACACTTTTAGAATAGTGGCATGATGCCAAATCTGGCCAAAATAGCGGAGTTTCGTCGTGCTGCTGCAAGAACGGCAAACGGCGCTTCTCGAGGCACTCAGATTTGTAGATCTCGCCATTTACTGTGCCCTTTGTCACAAAGGCTCACTCCTCAGTCCGCAGGAGCAGATGGCCTGCCAAATGAGATATTTGGAGGTGAACTTCGACATTTTCTTCTTCTTTAATTTGTCGTCCACATAGAACTTGCTCTTGCCGGTGAAAAACTCCAACCCCGGAATTTGCTTAAAATCGGCTTTTATATACGTTTCGTCGTCCAGCAGCCATATTTTGTCAGCATCTTCTCGTAGAGCTTCCATGTCCGAGTTTTAGCCGTCTATTGTTGCCGCTTATCGCGGTTTGGGAAGTTCTGTACCTTGAATGTATGTAGTCCAGCTCTCTTCTTTGCATTCTGGACGTAGCTTTGCGACATGCCGATCTTTTTAGCCAAATCACGGCTTGAGACGTTGGGATTTGCTTTAATCATCCGCTTCACCTTTCCCTCCGTCTTTTTGTTCTCCGGTCCTGGTTTTCTTCCAGCTCCTTTGCCGTGGTCCAACGTCAACCGCTCCTAGAACCGCTTCAACACTCTGGAGACGGTTAAATGGTGAATGTTCAACATTTTTCCCAACTGCCGCGCGACAGGTCAGGAAATTCCAGGTGTTTGGAAAGAATTTGTTCTCTCGACTCGCGTTGGTTCACCTCCATTTTCGTTGAATCGTAAAACACGACTTCGAGTTTGACAGCATGAAAACAATACACATCAATGAGAAAGTGTGCAAAATTTGGTTGATTTTTACCCAATGGTCAAAAAGTTATGCCCTGTTGAATGTGTCGCAATAATTTCGTGTTCGCCCTTTATGGCTAACTACTTAGGGCTTTAGTAGCTAGGTGGTCCCTGCGACCTGCAGACGTCCCGGTCCTGGCACATCCTCAGGACCAAATTGTCCGGAGCCGTGTCGTGACCCCTTACGAAAATCTTCCCGGATCTCGCGCCGTCTATGCGAGAACATGCGAAGAACACATGTCCGCAGTTTCCTCGACTCTTGCGCACTCGCTGCATGCAGAAGTCTGTGCATGCCCATATTTGTGCAGGTATTATCTAAAACAGCCGTGGCCAGACAATTTCTGCGTTAAGTGGAAGTTCACTTCACCGTGTTGCCTACCGACCCACCCGGTTAATTCTAGGATTGGTCGATGGGTCCACCGACCTTTGGTGAAGTTGTTCCATTCCCTTTGCCACTTAACCATGGATGCGGCTCTAGTGGTCTTTCGAATACCTCTTGTTCCACGTTGTTCGAAGAATTCTACGTCCTCTTTTATGACAATGCCTATTGGCATCACCCCCGCTAGGACGCAAGCCGCGTCGCGTGATACCGTTCGGTATCCATTAACCTCTCTTGTATGTATGTATGTATGAAAGGTAGCCACCATCCCTTCTACGACCTTGTCATGTATGCAGCTCCACTTAATAGCAAGATCAAATTGAGTTACCGGGTTGCATTCACAGTAACGCTGTATGAAGGGCCAAAAACGGTGGGGCGGACCCGTAAGTAGAGACACTTACGCGAAACCCGCGGGAACATAAGATTCTCCTTCCAACGATACGATCCAACAAATCGAATAACCCAATTCGCAATACTCATAAAGCTTTCTATGGGATGGCTTGTTAAGAAGGGCGCGTCACTCTCACTGAAACTGTTGGAGTAGAATTCACAACATCACAATCGA
>JASCZW010004613.1:0-134389 GCA_034211315.2 Aedes japonicus | reverse complement strand
CAAAATGATGTACGTGCGTTGCGTGCATATTGTCTAAAGGACTTTATGATTTCAACGTCGTTGACGGTTCGTAGACAATTCTCTGAGCTACAAACTCTTTTCAGTTTGGTTCACCACAGACAACTTTTCATTTATTGAAAATTGTTAGAAGCTAAGTAATCGTTGAATTATTATTGTAAATAGTAGTAAGCCATGAACTATTTCAAATATACTTTTGTTCATTCGTTGCCCATACGTCATTTGAGTAAGATCTACTTTTGACAGGTGATGAGCCCAGACAGCTGCCAAAGCAACTGCTCTGTTTGAGAGAAGAATTTTTTCACTGTCAAGACTCAAGAAATTCCTGGAAATAAGATGACGGATCCGAACGATGGAGATGGAAGAAGTTTTGGAGCGCATGCCGGCGGCGATGGCAGGGTGGCTGGAACGCAAGTTCGCGTAACGGGACTACCTGGGGGCATGGTTTCATTGCAGGCGAGAGGAGTTCTTCGTGGTTCGGAAAATTACAACTTCTGGGCGTTTTCCACCAAGATGGTACTCATCAAGGAGCGGACCAGGTGTGCCGTGAAGGACCGTAACGAAAGGGATTCGGAAGTAAGCGAAGAATAGTGGGAACAATCTCTGGCAACTATCTGTCTCAGCATCGATCGGAGCATCTACGGCGGTGTAGAATGCGAAAACCGTAAAGATGCATGGGACAACTTGCGGTACAGGTTCGAAGACGGTGGCTCTACCCAGAAGATTGGACTTCTGCGGAGGCTGACAGGCATCCGATTGATCGGGAGCCGAGAGGGACGACGACGTCATTTGCCAGTTTCCCCAGGGTACTTGAAAGAGATTATGCTGACCTGCAACCAGCTGATGAAGGTCGGCTTCAAGGTGGGCGATAATTGGATGTGCGGTTTGCTGCTACGATCCGATACGACCCTATGATCATGGGCTTGGAACTCATCCGAGTGGCTTTGACGGCGGACATAGTCAAGGCGAAGATCATGGAGGAAGTCAAGGTGAAGGATGGTTTGAAATCGTCCAAAAGCGAGGGTGCATTCTTCAGCAAGAAGAATTTACCAAAGAAGTAAGTTGATAAGGCTGGTGTGAAGTGTTTCCGATGGAAGAAGATTGGCCACTTTGCATCAGAATGTAAGACGGAAGCGATAGCGATTGCTTCTTCGATTCTGACGCTACTACTCACTTGTGCCGGAACAAGAACGTCCTCGAGAATCCACAGGATGTGTCATCGCGGATAAAGGTGACCAACAACGCTGCGGTGGCCGTCGTAGCGAAAGGATCGGTTAAACTGGAGGCTGAATGCAGCGATGTGACCTGAGATCTCTAGATGAGCAATGTACTGTGGGTCCCTGCTGATCTGGATATTAGTTTACTCTCGGTAGAGCAAGGTATGCCTGAAGGGATTTCGTGTGATGTTCTCAAGGAGGAGTGCAAAGTTGTCAACCCGGACGACGTGGTAGTGGCGATTGGTCCTGAAGTTGGTGACCTCTACAAGCTGATCGAAACCGTGGTGAATTTGGTGAAGGACGACATGTACGAGTTATGGCGACAAGTACGAGTTATCGCATGGGACACCTCGCTACCGGTGGTATGAAGCAACTCAAGATGATGGTAACCAGCCTGGACTTCGAAATGGAGAATCCAGCGAAGTACATACCGTGCATTGAAGGCATTCCCGTCAACCGTCTTAGTCGAAAGGGCACCGAGAGGAACGCGTTCTAAAGCTTGTTCACTCGGACTTGTGCGGCCCTTCATCGACGATGCAAGACGAAAAACCGTCGTGTATTTCTTGAACTCGAGGCCTTTGCGGAAAGGCCGGCTGGTGAAAGTTCAAGCGAATCCGCACCGATAATGTAAAAAAGTATGTGAATCAAAATTTCCGAAGTTTCCTGCGTAAGGAGGGAATTCAGCACGAGACGTCCGCTCCTTACAACCCAGAGCAAAATGGATTGGCTGAAAGGATGAATCGAACGGTGACCAAAAGAGCGAAGAGCATGCTGTTTGATGCTAACCTGGGTAACTGTTTTTGGACAAAAGCAGTTGCAGACGCATCTCACGTTACCTATCGCCAACAAAAGGACTGTCGGTGACCCCCGGGGAGAAGTTCTCCAAAAAGCGGCCGCATGTGTCGCTCTTACGAATATTTGGAGCCAAGGTCATGGTACATGTGCCGAAGGAGAAGCGTAAGTGGGACAGTAAGTCTGAAGCGTGCAACTTCGTTGGCTACAGCGAATGTTCGAAGGCGTATAGAGTTCACAACAAGAAGATGAAGAAGATTTTTGTCAGCCAAGATGTGATAAGGAGTCTCGTCAAAGCGTCGAAAGAAACGGAGCTATGAGAAATTAGATCAGGTAATCCTTGAAAAACGACTCGATCAAATCTGCAGACTTTATCACAAAATTCAGGCTTGGAACCAGCATTTTATCGTCTACCACATCATCTACAACAACGAACAATTTTAATCGGAAAAGCGACAAAATGCTCCGTTTGAAAGTCGGTTGACTTTAAGGTAACTGATACAATAGATTTCTAAAATTTACAGTAATGCACACAATGGCGATGCTTCAGTCATAAGGATTAGCCAAGGCGTTCCAGTCAAGTAAAATAAAACCAAAAGTACGTTATGTGCGTAACCTCGCCTGTCACAGCCGTTGAGTCAGATCTAAGCGGTACGCCAATCTGTTTGGCTTCGCCCCTTCTTGAAAGAATTTTGTACAACGTGCAAGCCCCAGCTAACGATGTTGAGGACTTTAAAGCCAGGGCTGACTCGCAGATCCCTGATTTCCCCTAAATTTTTTGAAAGCCTTCCAGTTGGGAACCGGCCATCCATAGAGCACTGAGCTAACTTCCTCAGCAATGCTGGATTTTCAGAAAAACACAGTTTCATACCTTTAATTAGATCATTGGACCGAGTAGATGACAAAACGCTACTAATCTTATCAATCTCAAAGGTGTGGGCATGGTTCCTGTCATATGACAAAAATTCCCGATGGATTGTGAAATTCCCGACTTTTTTCCGCATATTTCCCGATGATTTTGGATTCCCGCATTTTTCCGCATTTCCCGATTTTCCCGAGTCTGTGGCCACCCTGTAAATTTCTAGGAATTGTGCTCGCTTCCGAATACGTTAAAGTACCAAGTAAGCGGTTCTACAAATGCAGAAATCTCGAAAGATCTGCATTCCTACGCCAATTTTGTTTACGATGTGTCTGACAAATTCAACAAGGTTCGACATCTGATTGATGCAAATGACAAATGGGAAAACATTTCTAATGTTTGCATTTAAAAAATGGACTTTTTTTCGGATGGTGGCACCTTCTTGGGGAACTTGGTGTGTGAAATGAACGTGAAGTCGGAGCTCACTTCCTTCGTGGGGAAGTAAAATACGAAGTGCCCTGCCAGTCGTTGCCATCCAGAGTGAGATAGGTTTCGTCGTCCATCATCACCGCCACGTCGTGATTCGCCGGGAAAATCGAGTTGACCATCTTACTCCGCCGCTACTGCTGCGTCATTGCCTGCAGTTCGAAACCGGTGGTCGCGACTTTCGCTTCCAGACAGGTACTTTTTCACTGTTTGGGCGGTTGAACCGACCTCCCGGCCAAGCGCACGCAGCGATGTAACCACTTTTCCCTCGGTCTTCCTCTTCAGCAACCTTTGGAGCTTCTTGTCGCTCAGGATCGTCGGCCGTCCGGAACCACGCTTTCTTTCGATACTCTGATTGTTGTCTAATAGTGCCAAGATGTTTTCAGAGCGGCGGGGTGCCGTTCTTTGCACGCGCACACTTCTGAACGGGTTGCTTCACTGTTTTTGCCATCACGGTTAGAGTTTGACTGAACGAGCTTTGTCTACTGACTCATGGGTTACTATGATTGATGCTGCATGGGTAGTTTTGCAAACGTTATATCGACGGACATGGAGCCTTACTACAGGAACCTCGATGAAGCAATTTATCCGAGGAAAGCCAATGCGTATTTTCACAGAAAAGATCGTGCGTTTCGCAGTTGCTACTCCGTTACTGAACAGAACTAGTGTAATTGCACAGAGAACTACATAGATGGAGCTTTGGAGTAGCTCTCACTCTTCAATGTACAAGTTCAATATTGGCGGTGACGTTCTAGTAAGGTCCGGTGGGGTCGCCTCCGCTTACTTGTGATCATAATCCAATTGGCTTGAGCTCCGTCTGCGAGCACATGGACCGTCGAGTGTATTGCGGTGACAGAAAAGCCAGGATCACGTAAAAATGGAATCGATAACCGACGTATCAGAAGGTAACCTCAATCTCTCTTTCGCTCTCTTCGGCATGCATGCGCTGGCGTCATAAGTTCTTGATCGGCCGAAACACCCGTTTTATCGAAGTATACTTTAAAATATATATGCGATCAAAACTAATTAAGTGCCATTTTTTTTAATTCTTGAAAGAACCTCTGAGTTACATATGTCCGATCCGCCTTTTTGCTCTTATTGCTGGTTTGGTACACGTGGGTCTTCCGAAGCAAGTGATGTACCGACTCTACCCAAAGAGTTAACCCTGAGCTAGCCGATAATTACAACATCCGTCACATGGGTTAAAGCATTGCATTGGCTGGCTATGGTCCAGTTGGAAAAAGAATCCTTGACCGCGGTAAACATGTTCGACAAACGCGGATTTCACTTCGTCGCTTCAAGGGAGTTGGAGGCTTGCTGGAAGCATTTTCAACGAACGGAACATTCTCCAGGAAGATTTTTCTTGAGACTTGTAGAGATTTCGAGTTCAGCGGTCAGGTGTATCAATACCCGGGTTGAAATCCACTATGGATTCTAGACGATTTTTTTCTGTATTTGGGAAAGTCTTCGTATTTCTTCCCGGATATTACCAACACATGAACATTTTTTGGTCTGGCCAACAACTTCGATGCTAGAACAAGAACAAATACTCGATCTTCGAGTTCTTGAAGTTTTGAAGAGGTTAACGAATTTTGATGCAACAACGCTTTTCAAAAATGTGGGTACTATCTAGCCTAATGATGATGATGATGATGATTTGAACTACCATCTAATGTAGCAAGGCAACTGCCTATAGTACTGGACTGTTTTAATTGAACGAATTGATCAAGGTTGTTCTGTGGTAAATGTTTCATCATGTTCCTGTATGATGATAATGATGATGATGATGATGATGATGATGAGATACTACCATCTATTGTAGCAAGGTAACTTTCCATAGCAGTGGAATAATCTGAAAAACGATTTGATCAGGATTATATTGTTGTTTGTGATCTTCAAGCTCCTGTATGAAGGGCAAAAAACGTTTGGGTGGGCCCGTAAGTAGAGACACTTACGCGAAACCCGCGAATATAGGGAAGAGAATCTCCTTCCAAAAGCAAGTTCACACAAACAGCATTAGAGTCGAGCCCTCGATTGACAGAATAAACCCAATAGATGGGGTCGAAGAGCCCGCCCTCGTTCCACGAAATGTTAACAATAGGGAGGAGGCAGTCCCATGCTCCCTATCCAAATCGCTTCACTTGGGTGCCCTGATGGTCCCTCCCTTTTCCCGTTATATATTATGTCGATATGATGATATTCAGTATATTTTGTAATGGTCATTTGATTGCTTACCTTGTGTTAGAAAATTTGTCTGAAAGTAAAATTGGTTAGGGTTTATACCGTTCTTTATTGCTCTGTGTTGTCTCGATGTTACTGCATTTGAAGAGTTGACTTTAAGATGACGACATGATATTGCTCGTGGCCATAGGATAGGGAAGAGAATAGAAAGGAAAAGGGATTAGTGTTTGGTAACCCGCTATGTGCATGTGAGATTTTCATGGTGATATTCTCACAACGGCCGTTCAGAATGGTTCGACGGATGCATATGAGAGATCATTCCCGTTGAGTTTTCGCTCGTTTACTCAATTCCATCATGTTTAGTTATAGAATACAAGAAACGTTTTACAACGTGCTTAATTTGTGAATAACAGGGCAATGATCCCCCATCGCATCTTCAAGTGATCATTACAAGCTGTCCATTTGGTTCAGGCACTTTTGAACGTTGATGGGGCAGCCGATTCACACATGAAATCTGCCGCGACCGACTCGACAGAACGCGCCCATACCCCTGTCTGAACCGAAGGGCAGGGTGTTTCATCAAGTTCCTGTATGAAGGGCCAAAAACGTATTGTGGGCCCGTAAGCAGATACACTTACGCGCAACCCAAAGCTACAGGGGTCCAGAGAGAATCTCCTTCCAAAAACAAGTTCGCAGAAACCACACCAAAACCGAGCCCTCGCCTTTTAAAAAGTCCCATTAGATGAGGAGAAGAGCCCGCCCTTTATTCACGAAATGTTAACAACAGGAAGTTGGCAGTCCCACTCTTCCTATCCAAATCGCTTCAATCAGGTACTCTGATGGTCCCTCCCTTTATCCCAACATATGATGTTACATAAATATATGAAGTATTCAGAGAAATTAATATGATTTTCTTACCTTTATATTGAGTTCATCTTACCTCGAAGCTTGTGTTAGTTTGTTTGGCTAACAGTAAAATTTGTTAGGATTCCTCGTTCCTCACTTACTGCTTCAACTTTCCTTTGATGTAGAGTCCATATTATCGTCTCGGTGTCTCTGCTTTTGAAGAGCTGACTTTGGTAGCACAAATCAAGACTCACAATGTGTCATAAGAGACCGCTCTCGGCCATGGGATAGAGAAAAGAACAGGAGAAAGGAGATAATAAGTAACTAGTAACATGCTATGCGCATGTGAGATTTTTATGGTGATATTCTCACGGGTTACTATCTAGCCTAAAGGCCCAAACGCAATGTGGACTGAAACGGAACGGAAATGGCAAGTTTGACAGTTGTCGCAAATGACGTCGATATGTCCGATTGGAATCAACTTGGATCTAATAAAGTGGACATGGACCCCATCAAACCCCTACTGTGCAGGTTTCATTCAGTTCCGAGCCGAGGAAAGTGGCCTATTATGCTCCACTTAAATATGCGAATGAAACAAGGCTGCTCCGACGTCTGATAATGGGCAAAACCAATATAGTACTATTAAAAAAGTATATGCGCATTTGATAAATACTTAGAGGTCGTATCTGAAAACAACTAAAACGTACTCTTTATATATTAGAAGGGCCATTTGGTTTCATGTAAAGGTATGTGACTATTCATACACCACGTCTTTGTAATCCGATAGTCCTCATCATCACTGTATTCTTCGCTATCTTCCGAATAACTGTCTGCGAGTTCTGAAAAGTCACTGTCCTCGTATTGCTGAATCGTGCTTTCCGAATTATTCACAGTATACATTGCCATTCGACGAGAGAATTCATCGTCCTATGTTTTTCGGTGCTGTAATTTATATTCCAAATGCGACATCTCAGGGTCCGACCAGGTAAAACTTGCACCATTCGATTCCCTAGAGTTTTTAATATGAAATAGGATTCTATGCGGGCAAACCATTCAGCGGCGATTGTAGTAACATTGATGCCAACTCAAAAAGACACAGTTTTAGGGGTAAATGGGGTGTAATGGACCATTTTCCAGGCTCGGCGCAGGCTGAAAATGGCACCATTCAATTTTTTGGCAAATTTCCCATAAGAAATGATATATTTCAAGCAGCCAATCCAGCGGCGTCTCATCTGTGGGAATTTGGGTCCGTTTTTTCCCACTGTGCAATGGTCACTAGGTTGAAGTCTCACAAAACAATCACTTCAGCATTCAAAGAGAATACCTGGACGAATTTGGACAATCAGCACAAAATAAGCTCAATGCGAATGTTCGATACAAATGGAATGTGTGATAGAAGTTAGTAAAACAGTGTTCCATGTGGCTATTGGTATGTGTTTAGTTATTTTTTCATAATTGATATCCATCATTTCACTTCACATTATACATTGTGAGTTCCGTCCATTTTTATAGATGTTTCAATTGTTTAAGGTTAGCATTATGTGTTACTTATGTACAGTGAAGGACAGCATTAACAGCTTGTTTTCCATTACTTATTTTCATGTAAATTACAATTTCCTATTGAATATTTTACTTTATTTACCATCAGCTGTTGGGGGGTATTTACTTAGTTCGATCAACATTTTTAACATGTATGTTTGTAAATTGTATCGCTTGTTGCTTTTAACTACCGTAAAAAAAATTAGTGTTGCTTGATTCCGACTTCTGGCGGGACTCGCTCAAATTCAATATCTTTAATTTATCTAGAAACTTCTTTCCTGCTTTGTAGCAAAAGTTCATTTGATTCGCTTTTCTATTCAAGAAACTACCATTAGAAGTTAAATACGGGTTCCGATTTTGCTTTGCTAGAAGAATATTCTTTGATTTCTCAGTTCACATCTAATCGATTGGTTTACAGCTACTATTACTCGACATGGTTTGAACTACGAAATCGAGTCGTGGCAGCGCACCGAATAACGGACGATGGCTTTGAAGAAAATGATTTTAAAATATCAAATAAAACAAGCGGTGGATAACATGTAAGATAGATTTCGTGTAACAAAAATGGATATATTTGGATTGAAAATATAATACCTGCAACAACTAAAAATAATAGAAAGAAAAACCAAACGTTGTTAGCTAACCGAGGTAGCAAAATAAGTTCCGTTACGTTAAAGACAATAAAACCCTTTCTTCAATTAATTGGACACAGTTTCAACAATACTATTTTTGATGATTTCGCTTAAATTTTCACTTGTTTCGATGTGGACCGGTCCATTGCTAGCGGTGTTGCAGCTGCCAAGTGATTCGTGTGTTTCTGAACTGGTCCCATGTGTCAGCTGCTGTTGGTTTGTTTCGTCTTGAGTATCATCTTCAGTGGAACATGGTTCAGAGCTGTCGACTACACTGGACAGACGTATTACTGGGGGATCTCTGAAGTCACTCAGTTCATCGTCTTCCTCGGCAATGATAGACCTCCGGGCTAAAGTCAGCTGGTGTCGACTGCTCGCGAGCAGATCATTGATGGCCTCTAACCGGTCGCTGTTTGAGGCAAGGGGAGTGTTAAGGTCGATGAAGTCTGCACCTGGTGGGCTGTGACTTGGCAAAGCAGGATCCAGTGGATCTTCTACCGGCTGAGAGACCGGGTCGCTGGAGGAACATGAAGTTTGTGAATCCTGCTGCAGGTCCACGAGTGTCCTAGAGGTACTGGGTTGAGTTTCAGCTGAAGAACTATGTTCGTCGCAGCCAAAATTCGGATTAATTGGGGTGTTAAGCGTAGCGTCTTCGTCCAGGATTGCCGAACTACTGCTGGGGTTACTTTCCATCTGACTATGATAGGGGGAATGTGGGTCAGGTAGCCTTTGGTCTAGGACCAGGCTTGAGTGGTGAGGTTGATGGTACTGTTGTTGGTCCATGCTGGTTGGGTAATTACCGTAGTACGGGGCCATAAGCGAACTGGACATGGACAGCTGATCGGTGGCCTGCTGAGTAGTTCCGTAATAATCTCGGAAAGCGTAGTGCAGATCCAACGATTCGCTGCCTGCTGGAAGTGCAGGGGAAACCGAATGATTGGCTAAATAGTTATGACTTACTACATAAGGATGCTGCTGATGAGTAGCTTGAAGATGATGATGATGGTGGTGGTGGTAACTGTCGATGGCATCGGTGCCATTGACTCCCACCATGCCATACAACCGGGTAATCGTACTGGTCCACTTGACCAGTCTTTACTATTACCACAACCGCCCGCCGAATGCATTCCCATGCCAACGTGTTCTTCGCTGTTTGATTTGTTATCTAAGATTTAACCTCATAATTGTGTGAATGAAATGAGTCCGTACCCGTGCCGGATTGAATTCAACTCTTCCGACCACATTGGCGCACCCATCCTGCGTACAACCGCAGGGGAAGCTCGGTCTGTCCACCTGACATTTGATACCGGCCTGACTGCAGGAACACGTATCCGGATCGCAGTACCCTCGACAGGTACAGCCACAAACCTCCCGCGAAGTTCGTATCACTCGGCATTCGTCCTTTTTCAGTAGAATCGATTTTTCGCACACCGGCCGCTTTGAGTAAAGCTCGTCTCTGCCGGGTGGTGACTGGTTGCAGGAAACCATAGGATTCACTTTCCGCTTCGGATCCACTTTCGCTGGGTTCCTCCTCGCTGTCGGTTTCCTCACTCGAACTTGAACGAGGGTTCCAGCTCTTGCAGATGAGCTCGATGCATTTTGCGCTGTTCTGCCGCATGCTCGGCTGGGGTGAAGCGTCTGAAAATAGAAGTTATTGGTTAGTTCAAAGGGTCCTGCGGTCTTTGAGAATACTTACTTCGAGTGCATATGTTGGAACTCCATTCCAAGAGTGCAACCGCCCTGCGATGGTACACAGCCAAAGCCTTGCATCCGCGTGAAATAGTACACAGTAACGCCGTCGAACGTAATACCCTTCTTTGGTCGCTTTTCTGCGCTCGCACCGGTGGTTTCCTCCGGAGAACGCCGTTTGAGATTACTTTTTACCACTGCAGGTTCGGTGATTTCCTTCCAACGTCGATAGATTCCGCGATGGTTCTGAACCCAGCCCGGAATCGGACCCATCACTGCTTCCTCCTCTTCGTTTTCCTGAGTTACCACAACGCCGGAACTACCGTCCGTCACCTCAGTTACTGATTGCGCTACTCTCACCACTCCTCCATTCACATGCCTCACATCCGGGAACGCTTCCACGTCCGCAACTCCAGCACCCGGACCATTTATAGAGACATTCGGAGTATCTCCACAGGAAGCTGTCGTAAAGCTTTCCGTCCTAAACTAGTAGACTTTGTCTCGTCATGCTCGCCGTTTTCCAACGAAATCACACTTTCATCGTGTCCATTAACACTAGTATTTACAGGTTCATATTCTTCAGCACTGCACATTTCACTACCACCGTCGCCATCCGCGGCGGGGCTCTTCAGACTTGTCACATCAACCAGAATGATCTGACCGGTCGAACTGTCCAGCTCACTGTTGACCGTCCCAGTCGATCGCCGCACTGACATTGCTGACATTCAGCACGTCGTTATCACATTCGTCCAGGCGCGAGCGGATCGTACAGGGATCCTCGCAGTTCTGTTCCTCCGAAGTCATCATATCGTGCGTTGGCTCCTCGATAGGACCCATTCCGTTGGTTAACCTGTACGAGGGGGAAGATGGAGAATAGGGATAAATGAGTTAGTGATTTGAGGTCAGCATCAATTTTTACGGGATAAGTCTTTGGTTACTTCGATCTACTTTACGCCGCCACAAAATTATGGAAATCGAGAAAACGTGGAAGAACAAAGATGTTAGACTCTCTATGATTTATATAAGAATCTTCGATTATTTCTTCTATAGTTCCTGTGTTGTACTGGCACTGTGCCTCGAAACGGGGGGGGGAATTCAGGCGAGAAACGAAACGTCAACTTGACTGGTGAAGTGGTATGACAGAGGCTAGAGTAGAGCAAACATTGCTATTTAGGTAAGTGAGGTGATCATTAATAAGTGAACTAAAACGTTTGATACGTGAGTAACGCTTGCATTAAAAACAATGGATTTTTTTTTTCAGATGGTGATAAAATAGGGGGTTTTAATTTAAAAAAAAAACATGTTTTTTTCCATCTGTATCGATGATGGGTGTTCTTCCTAGCACAAAAATATTTTTTATGAATCTCAACTATTTTTTCTCGATTTTTAAACAATAAAAATCTAATAATTTTTATTTTCACAAACCGACATGCAGTTTCACAAAGTGACATTTATTTTCAGTAACGGGGGCTCCCGGTACTTAATCTTCAGTAACGGCGGCTCCCATTATGACATAAATGTCAACTTATGTATGCTAGAAATCAATGGTTGGTTCGTTGGTTTAGGTAGTCTGTTTTTTGTAGCGTGTTTCATGGTGAAATAGGATGGTGTTGTTTTGAACACCGCGTCTTCGCCCTTATGGTATTTCTTGATGAACGACGCAATTTCCGGTAGGGGCTAGGTCAATCAAGGTCCATCACACCTTAATTGTGACAGGATATTTGACTTGCACCAAATCAAATATGGGTCATGCAACAATAATCCTAATGAATGGATGCAGTTGTATTTTGGCTCTACAGAAAAAGAAAAAAAAAGTTGGTTTTATTTTCGTAACCCGAACAAAATCAAAGAGTTACGATAACCTCAAAATGGAAGATTTCTGATACTGTTGACGGTATGGCACAGTGTGGTCAATGTGATCTTTGTGCACATTACCGCTGCGCAGATGTTAGCGACGACATCAAGAAGAAGCCTTGGAGTTGCCCAAAATTCTCGAACCTGCTGCAAATTCCGAAACCGAAATCGAAGGCGAAGGGCGGAATGAAAGGTGATGCTGAGCCGGTGAAAAGTTTGGTGTCGGCCATCGAACAACTGGAAGAGGAGCAGACCGCTACCGAGAAGGAGTTCGATGATGAAAGGGAGATTCGCGAGAAACGGATGCTGATGGAAAAGGTACTAACGGAGAAAGGGATGAAGCTGGAGAAAGAGCTGCGGGAGACGGAGTTTAGGCAGGAACAAGAGCTACGGGTGCAGCAATTACTGCAAAAGCGGGAAATGCTGGAGCGTCATCTAGTTGCTGAAGAAGAGTTCCTGCGAAAGCAGGTCGCGATACGGAAGAAGTTTTAGATGGCGAAACGGAAGACTACGATGGGTGCGATGTGCCTTGAAGTGCAGCAATCGGAGTTTCAGATCGACGAAAAAGTGCAGAATTGGTTAGAAGAGCAGAGATCGGTTAGAGTGCTGATCCCCGTAGTGCATTTCCCAAGACCGCACCTAGGAGAGACGTTCGGATACCGATCAAAAAGAAGTTGTCCAAAATGGAGAAACTGAGAGCGCTATTAGAAGAAGGAAGCAGCGCCGAGGAGAAAAATGAAGAAATACATGAGAGACCTGTCCAATTTCCACATAGGGCACCCATGCCGAATCAGAGGGCTCAAAGACAACACGGGCTGGGTCAGCAATTGACGTAAAACCAAATTGCTGCACGCCAGGTGATGCCAAGACAACTTCCCATCCTCAAAGGAGAACCCTTTCTCAGATCAGCAGCTTTGAAAACACGACCAAGCTTGCGGGTTCACCAACCAAGATAACCTCAAAATACAGCAAGACTGTATACAAGCAGAAGCCCTCGAGGCCGTCAAAAGCCGGCAGATTCTGCCAGAGTCAGCGTCGTGTATTCTAAGTGATCTACGGAATTTTTTTGGGAAGCCTGAAAAACTTCTCAAGGCTCTTCTTATGAAGGTAAGAAGGGCTCCCTCTCCAAAAGTCGAAAAGCTAGAGACGTTTCTCCACTTTGGCATAGCAGTGAGGCAACTGTGCGATCACTTAGAGGCTGCCGGGTTGATGGATCACCTAAGCATCCGATGTTGGTCCAGGAACCGGTGGACAAATTACCGCCAAACTATAAGCTGGCCTGGGTCCACTCTACGAATATTCACCGACTTTATGAGCAACGTCGTGTCAGATGTGTCCGAAGTGGCTGAGTTCTCAGCACGCGAAAAAGAATGAGTTCGTGCATCTACATTCCGCTCCATTTAAGCCAGAATCGTCACAGGGTGACCAAGTTGCCAAGCCCTGTTGGATGTGTAAAAGGACGAACCACAGGGATAGGTTTTGTGACGACTTCAAGAAAATGAGCGTCACGGATACAATGAAGGTAGTCGAAAAGCACAAGCTTTGTGTGTTATGCTTGGATAGCCACGGGAAGAGTCCCTGCAATCCAAAGTTGCGCTGCATTGTTGGAGATGGCCAGGAGTATCATCACCCGCTTCTTCATCCTGCCAAGGAGATGGAACAGGCGCTGGAAGTGCAGTTCAATGCGTTTGAATCGATCGGTCAGCCGTTTGAATCGATCGGTCAATTTTCTTATGATTCCGGTTACACGTTTGGTGGACGATCAATCAGTGGACACCGTGGCTTTCTTAGACTGGTCGAGGACATCCTTGCTAACCAACTCCAAGCAAAGCGAACCGTTAATCGTGTCGTGAACCGGTAACATTAAGCGATACGAGGATGCATCCAGAAGGTCCAAGCAACAAATCTTTGTCATAATCGGTTGCAGCAACTTGATTGTGACTTAATTGACACAATGCAGTTACTTTGACTCATTTGCAACAAGTTACAAGCTACTAGGGGGGTAAATGTGACACTGTCGGCGAGAGGGGTAAATGTGACACTGTCGGCGAGAGGCTCGAATGAGAAACACCTCCTACTTGGAGCACGCACAGTGTCTGAACTGGTGCTACCGAAACAGGAAGTGCAGTTCCTCGAGATCACGGTCTACTACCGGTAGCGGATTTGGATTTCGAAGAACCGAAGACACGGACCAGTCGGCCTGATGAACCGATCGGCGTGAGAAGCCAGATAGGATGGACGGTTTTGGACCAGAAGCAGAACGGAATAGCATACGACGGAAGGTGGGTCGAGTCAGGAACGTCACGATATCTTCCGTATTCAGTATGATCTCGAAGAATTGGGTCTACCGCCAGCCAGAGTTCCAGAATCAGATAAAGACCAGCGAACTTGAGAGATACTGCGGACGATAATAATGCGAGTGGGAGACCGTTTCGAGACAGGGCTACTGTGGCGAAAAGACGAACGGAATGGCGAAGCGTCGATTGCTGGCGACGCTTAGCGAAGAACCCTCAGCTTCGAGAGAAGGTGCGCCAACAAATCCAGGAGAACCAGTTGAACCAGTATGCCTATATAGCGCCCGAGGAGGAACTGGCCGATTGCGATCCGGCAACTGTGTGGTATCTTCCACTCAACGTAGTGGAGGATTCACGCAAACCCGGGGAAGTGCGTGTAGAGTGGGACGCGACAGCAGCCATCGGGGGTATATCTTCGAACTCGGAACTTCTGAAATGACCAGATATGCTAGTCTCTCTAATGTCGGTCTACTGTCGCTTTCGGGAACGGCGGTATGGGTTGGGTGGTGACATTAATGAATTGTACTACCAACTGAGAACGCTACGCTTTCTGTTTCGAGACGAACCTGCAGATTCTGTGCCCCAAGTCTACATAATGGATGGTGCGAGAAGAACTGGAAGAGGAGCAGACCGCTACCGAGAAGGAGTTCGATGATGAAAGGGAGATTCGCGAGAAACGGATGCTGATGGAAAAGGTACTAAGGGAGAAAGGGATGAAGCTGGAGAAAGAGCTGCGGGAGACGGAGTTTAGGCAGGAACAAGAGCTACGGGTGCAGCAATTACTGCAAAAGCGGGAAATGCTGGAGCGTCATCTAGTTGCTGAAGAAGAGTTTCTGCGAAAGCAGGTCGCGATACGGAAGAAGTTTTAGATGGCGAAACGGAAGACTACGATGGGTGTGATGTGCCTTGAAGTGCAGCAATCGGAGTTTCAGATCGACGAAAAAGTGCAGAATTGGTTAGAAGAGCAGAGATCGGTTAGAGTGCTGATCCCCGTAGTGCATTTCCCAAGACCGCACCTAGGAGAGACGTTCGGATACCGATCAAAAAGAAGTTGTCCAAAATGGTGAAACTGAGAGCGCTATTAGAAGAAGGAAGCAGCGCCGAGGAGAAAAATGAAGAAATACATGAGAGACCTGTCCAATTTCCACATAGGGCACCCATGCCGAATCAGAGGGCTCAAAGACAACTCGGCTGGGGCAGCAATTGACGTAAAACCAAATTGCTGCACGCCAGGTGATGCCAAGACAACTTCCCATCCTCAAAGGAGAACCCTTTCTCAGATCAGCAGCTTTGAAAACACGACCAAGCTTGCGGGTTCACCAACCAAGATAACCTCAAAATACAGCAAGACTGTATACAAGCAGAAGCCCTCGAGGCCGTCAAAAGCCGTCAGATTCTGCCAGAGTCAGCGTCGTGTATTCTAAGTGATCTACGGAATTTTTTTGGGAAGCCTGAAAAACTTCTCAAGGCTCTTCTTATGAAGGTAAGAAGGGCTCCCTCTCCAAAAGTCGAAAAGCTAGAGACGTTTCTCCACTTTGGCATAGCAGTGAGGCAACTGTGCGATCACTTAGAGGCTGCCGGGTTGATGGATCACCTAAGCATCCGATGTTGGTCCAGGAACCGGTGGACAAATTACCGCCAAACTATAAGCTGGCCTGGGTCCACTCTACGAATATTCACCGACTTTATGAGCAACGTCGTGTCAGATGTTCGAAGTGGCTGAGTTCTCAGCACGCGAAAAAGAATGAGTTCGTGCATCTACATTCCGCTCCATTTAAGCCAGAATCGTCACAGGGTGACCAAGTTGCCAAGCCCTGTTGGATGTGTAAAGGACGAACCACAGGGATAGGTTTTGTGACGACTTCAAGAAAATGAGCGTCACGGATACAATGAAGGTAGTCGAAAAGCACAAGCTTTGTGTGTTATGCTTGGATAGCCACGGGAAGAGTCCCTGCAATCCAAAGTTGCGCTGCATTGTTGGAGATGGCCAGGAGTATCATCACCCGCTTCTTCATCCTGCCAAGGAGATGGAACAGGCGCTGGAAGTGCAGTTCAATGCGTTTGAATCGATCGGTCAGCCGTTTGAATCGATCGGTCAATTTTCTTATGATTCCGGTTACACGTTTGGTGGACGATCAATCAGTGGACACCGTGGCTTTCTTAGACTGGTCGAGGACATCCTTGCTAGAATTCATACTGGAGATGGGAGAGAAAACTGCTAGGCCTGCTGTTCATTTCAAAGACAAGAGTTCCAATGCTGAGATTAGACCGGTATTTCTCTACGGCCACGAAACATGGACATTGCTAGTGGAGGACCAACGCGCCCTTGGAGTCTTTGAACGGAAGGTGCTGCGTACCATCTCCGGTGGAGTGCAGATGGAAGACGGAACGTGGAGGAGGCGAATGAACCACGAATTGCATCAGTTGCTGGGAGAATCTCCCATCGTACACATCGCAAAAATCGGTCGACTACGATGGAAGAATGTCGGATGACAGCCATGTGAAAATGGTTCTCGAAAACGTGGATCGATCAAGTAGACCCTCCGCAGACAGCGAGGCTGGCGAGTGACATCCATGGACCGAATAGAATGGAGACAACTTCTGTGTACAGCAGAGGCCACGCCGGCCTTAGTCTGATTGGTAAGGTAAAGTAAGTAATGCTGAGAGAGGCTTGGGGATAGCTTGGAATACGACAAGTGATTCTTTCCTGGTCACAGGTCCTCTAACTATTAATGAAGACGTTCATCCCACCGTTCATCGAAGTGTTCTCCAGCCTCATAATGTCCATGTACGGTCCGATTGGCTTCTTGTCGCAATTCACAGTGCAAGGCAAAATACTAGTACATAATTTGTGGAGGAGCTGGTTGTGATTGGGACGAATCAATCGACGAAGAATCGCTTGACAAGTGGAGGTTCTGGATCAAGGTACTTTTGGATATTGAGACAGCTAGAATTCCGAGGGCGCACTTCAAAAACGCTTCATCGGATGAGGTTGGCGATATTCAATTTCATGTATTCACGGACGCTAGCGAGAAAGCAATTGACCTACCTTCGGGTGGTCATCAGAGGAGATGTCCGATGTGCGTTAGTGATGACTCGAACAAAAGTGGTGCCACTGCAGTAGACGGGAGTTGTTTTAGACCGATTCTCAAACATTCCTGCCGTGGATTCGTTCCGATCAACGTCGGTAAAAACCGTTCGTAGGGTTCTGTATTGGGGAGATTTTGGATCTCACCAGGTTGACGGACTGGCGGTGGGTGCCAACGAAGCATAATGGCTGATAGGTTGAAGAAGTTGACCCGGGACCAGAGTTGCGATGCGGAAAGCGTTTGGTTCAAAGGACCGAGCTTCTTGTACCAGAAGCCACAGCAATCTAAATCGCCAACGAACACTGCCGAGGAGCTTAGAGCGTAATACTTGTTCCACGACGTCACTGTACCGGTACCTATAGTCGACGCGAATCTTAAAGTGGAATGTACTGGTTAGAACGATGGCGTGCGTTCTCCGATTTATTTCGAACTGCAGGAGGAAGGTTACCAATTGACACTCTGAAGACGACCCCAGCGCAAGCAAAGATTTTGTCGTCGGTACCGATCACAGTTATACGTGTACCCCTGAAGTAAGAAGAATTTTGAAGTTCCGAGTGCTTCCTTATAAAGGCTGTGCAGGCAGAGACGTACGGAGACGAGGTCGTAGGGGTCGTAAAGGTCGTATCGGAGATGTAACTTTCGACTTACGTTTTCCTGTCATCCTTCCGAGAACCCACGAAGCTACGAAAATAATCTAACACTTCTAACATTTCCACGATAATCTAACACTTCCACAACTGATATGGGCACGGTTTTCGTGAGACCATAAATACTGAACTGCGTCAGCGGTACTTTATCCCGAACATCAATGGCGCAGTGCAACTACTTATGGTGTAAAATTCACCGAAATCAACCGAAAACTCCATGAATGGTCTCCCTACCTCCGGAAAGTCTCGCACCGTGCCAGCGTTCATTTGGCTACACCGGGATGAATTACTTTGGGCCCGTGGAGCTGTCCTACGGTCACAGTCATCCGAAGCGTTGGGTAGTTGTATTTACGTGTCTTGTAACGTGTCATGTTTGATGTCGATTCGGAAATTCGTGGGGCGAAGAGGAATGCCACTTGAGTTCTGTTCAGACAATGAAACTAATCTGAAGGCAGCAGGGAAGGAAATGGTGGAGAAGATCCGTGTTATTGAAGAAGAATGCGCCGATAACGTTTGCATTTAAACAAATGGACAAAAATTGCCGATTTTTCATGGATTTAACTTCACCCGTACTAACGAAACTACCCATGCAGCATCAATTATAGTAGCCCATGAGTCAGCAGACAAAATTTTACAGCTCTATCAGTCGAACTCTAACCGTGATGGCAGAAACAGTGAATCAACTCCGTTCAGAAGTGTGCGCGTTCAAAGAACGGCACCTACGCCTGTTCAGAGCATCGAAAGAAAACCCGGTTCCGGACGGCCGACGACCCTAAGCGACAAGACGCTCCAAACGCAGCTGAATAAGATGGTAAACTCGATTTTCCCGGCGAACCGCGACGTGGCGAATCACGACGACGAGACCTATCTCACCCTGGATGGCAACGACTGGCAGGGCACTTCGTATTTTACTTCCCCAACTAAGGAAGTGAGCTCCGAGGTGAAGTTCATTTCAAACACCAAGTTTCCCAGGAAGGTGCTGCTGTGAATTGGATGTCAAAACCGCTCTTCTTTCGCTTCGGACTGGTCGTGAACGGGAAAATTTATAGTACGAAATGCCCGCCGGAAGTTGCGTCGTTCATCAAGAAGTACCACAAGGGCGAAGACGCGGTGTTCTGGCCGGATCTGGCGTCGGCCCACTACTCTAAGCGATCGTTGGAGGAGATGGAGCGGCTGAATATCAATGTGGGTCGGCGAACCCGCCCAACGTCCTCCAGCTGCGTCCCATCGAGAATTTCTGGGCCAACCTGAAGCGTAAGATCTACTCCAACAATTTTGTCGAGAAATTAGGAGGAATTGATAAATAAAACGAAGGAAGAACTCTAAAGCATGCCTACACGCTTGTTCTCGTCCGTCATGGCGAATGTTCCGCTTAACTTCCGGAAGGCCGCTTTGCAAGTAAGCTTAAATAATTACCATACATGAGAAATTTATCAAAAGCAATTATCTGTCTTAGCTTTTTATCATTATCCGAAAAAGTACATTTTTTAATGCAAACGTTAGTAGATGACAAAACACTACTTCAATCATTTGAAAAAGGTATGAGTATGGTTTCTTCCATATGACAAAACTTTCTGATTGATTTTGAAACTCTGACTATTTTCCACACATTTCTAGATCATTTTTCATTCCCGCTTTTCCCGATTTTACCGAGTCCACCCTGAATAACGCTTTGTGGGATCTCTACCCAAGCTTTTTGGATTTGGTCAAACAGTTGATTCTTATGAAGGTTCTCGATCGGGTTGAGATCCAGAGACTGCGGTGACCAATCCGTTACTATTACATTGTTATCCTTAAACAACTGTTTGACGACTTTGGTAGCGTTTTTGGGGTCGTTATCTTATTGAAATATCCATCCTGCATACGGTAGCATAACATCTTTGCGGATGCCACGATCCATAATACCATCGATTCGATGAATCTGACCCTGACCGTTCGCAGAAAACTTAACCAGACTATCACATTTCCTCTGCTATGCTTGACAGTCTTCTGGCAGTATCGTGAATCCAAGCGTTTTCCGGTGGGTGGGCGTACGCGGCCCAATCCGTCGCTTCCAATGATGTTGAACTTCGGCTCATCAGTGAACAGTACCGATCGCCATTTCTGCACACTCCAGGTTATGTGAGGTCGAGCAAACTGGAGCCGTTTTTTTGGGTTTTCACAGATATCAGAGGTTTCTTCCGGCGGTAGGTTCGGTCCGACACAGGTAGTTGTAATTCCTTTTAGATCTTAGAGGACGAGTTGAAGGGATCTATCTTGATGTTTCTTGCAATCATCGAGTTGTTTCATGACTGCGTGAAGTGGCATTCGAACATATCTCACTCCATGGCAATCACATATCGTTGGATTCCTCGTCCCTTTCTGCGGAATTATCAAGAAATACTTAAAAATCGAATATTGCGTAATGATTTCAAAATTCCGTCCTAAAAAACAGTCTTAATAAAACAGGTTCTGTCGGTTGGGCGTTCAGGTTGCTGTCATTTCGGTCGTTTCAACGATTAAAAGATCGAAATTGATAGCAAAAAAGTATTTCTGTGCCAACAAATTTAAAACTGATCTTGCAATCAGTGAGAGCAAATCGAAAAGTCGATTTGCTGTACATTTGTTTCCTGTTGATAGCAAAATGAGCATTCTACTTGATGTTTTGTCAAGACAATGAACCCGAGTAAAACCTAGCAATTTGAAAACTTATTTTAATATCAACATCTAACTCAATTTGAGCGAAATCAAAATTTGTTTTCACTTCACAATTGTCAAATTTGTAATTGTAATTTCTCAGCTCCCGCCCTGGCAGACCACTGTCCGCCCATCTGCGTTTGGGCTAGGCGAGAACCTACCAAGCCTACCCGTTGATATGCCCTAGACCATATAGCACACCGGGATCTTCCACAAGCAGGCGCCGGTTATTAACTAACCAGTCCCAACAAGTGTTAGATTGATTACATAGAGGATAGTAGGAGGCAGAAAGTGAAGCAAGAGAGAGGGGCGTTTGAATGCTGAAACGAAAACGAAATAATGATTTAGTGATTATTGTAATTGATAAGTTCAAGTATGAATAGTTCTCATCTGTTTCTTCTCCTATTGGTTGTTGTTGCACTTATACAAGTGCAAGTTTGTCGTCCAACTTGCTCTTTGATTTCCACTACCGCTCGTATATTGTGTGGGACGCATTTACATACATGGAAAGATAGCAAACATAATAAAGATATTCGTTAGTGGTAACATATATAATACGCTTTCTTATCATGTGTTTGTGTGAAGGTTTAATATTTTAATTTTAGTACCGATTTCCGATTTGAACCGATTTACACCAACAGTAAGGATGCTATTGGGGCCACTCACAAATTGTGATGGTGGTTTTTCATTGAGAAAACAAGATAATTTATATTAAAGCATGAGAGCCAATTTAGATCAGTTTACACAGATAGTACAAGACGCTGTTGCAACCACTCACAAAATGGAATAGTGATTGGCTGGTTCCTAGATATGTGGCTCAGCAGGTCTGGCGAACGAATAATATGGATCACAATTAATTATGATCCCCACCACCGCCCACCACACCCGGCGAACCAACACATCTCACGGGGAAGCATTGTTCTTCTTTGTTCACCGATCACTCGCGCCACCGAACAATGAGGTAAACGAAACAATAGAAAACGCGATATTCCCGACAACAACACTTTGCGCAACACACTCGACACAAATGTTCACAACCGATGTCCGAGGCAGGCTCCTTGATTTTCTCAAACTGTCAACTTGCACAACTACAGTCAAAAACCATTTCACAACTGGAACCGATATCTGCAATAAGCAAGCTGAACGTCCCAAAGAGTAATCTACACTTTGAATCACGATTGAAGGATTTCGCGAAATAAGCGCCACAAAAACATTCCACGCCTATTGTCAACTTTATGCTTCTATTGATTTCCATGCTTATCTGTTTAGCACCAACCGGGAGACTTGGTCCTGTACCCAATGCTTTCCTTATCTCCAATCCGCTCAGCAAATCGCAATGTTTTGTGATATAGTGGGCGGAATATTATAATTTGAGATAATTCAATACAGACGTCTTCCAAACTTGAAAGATCGACAGGTAATCGGTGTGTAACCACCTGGTACCTCATAGCAAGATGCTTAGAGGCGGACCGGAAGAGTTGATAAGCTACCTCCCCCATTCACTTCACAATTGTCAAATTTGATAGCAAATTTAGTTTTCATCTTGTTTTAATATTGAGTTCACTTTTCTTTGAAAAAAGTAGTTTTGTTTTCATTGCATTGAAAGATCATCAAGTGGAATGCTCGTTTTCCTTTTCCTTTCACCTAAATTTAATATCAAATTTGACATTTGTGAAATGAAATCAAATATCAATTTCGATGTGATATCAAAACAAGTTTTCAAACTGCTATCTTTATGATGTTAGACTTGTTAGACTCGGGCACATATTGTTTCTTAACTTGAGAACTTGAAACCACGATGGGTTAATACTCCCGAAAGAAAGTTCTTCTAAAAACATTTAACACTCGACACGAGTCTATCCTAGCTTGAGCAGTTTATAGGTCACAACAAATCGAATAAAATAGATTCAAACCTATACTGATGTTGAAGGGAAGGGAATCCCAGTTAGTGGATATTAAGTAGTGCAGGATTATTAAACATATATTAAGCTTGCAATTAAAATTCCGCTTATCTACCCGGTTAAACGTGAACGTTCATGAAATGACAGCAAACCGTCTTTGTCATTTTAAATATTGTACATTCAGCAGACCAACAGCAATGGCTCTGTGAAAGTCCGAAATTGCCAAGAATATTGCATGGAATCAAATACCGCCCTTAACATGCCAATATTAGACACACCCTATACTAACTGCAACCTAATTGAGGTGGAAATGTGTGTTAGTTCAAAGGCATCAAGGTAACGAGTAACGATTGAAACTTACCCAAATATTGACGAACTATTGGCATTCTTCTGCAAATAGGTCAGGAGACTTTTGATTGGTTTCAGCATAGTTTGCACGTTGCCGTCCGGAAGGTCGCGGCTGCTGTTGTGCAGATCTCTGCTCGATGCAAATATCACGACCGCTAGTTAATGTTTGATTCGATCCCACACAATATAAGCACTTCTTGTTGTATACACTAGATTTTTCCTCGCACACTAAAGGATTTGTCCATAGATTCAGATCGTCGAAGGTCCTTCTCAAGATCATGGTGTAGCACCACCAACGGGTTGAATATCCTAGCACGCTCCCGATTCAAAGGCCATTTCACCGAATATCGTGACAGAACCTGTGTGGGAAGAGGGAAAGAGAGAGAGAGAGGACATCGTGAGGACAGGAGATTAGATCGATATTCACTCGCTAGGTGTCGATTTACGATTTCAATTATCCTGCAACGGTCCGACCATACGCGATGGATCGATCGTTGCTAAAATTATTGTTTTCAGCTGTGTTTCCCTGTATGCTTATCACATTTAACGAAATGCTTTCGGTGGGACTTTTCGCCTTTCGCCAAAGCAATTTTTTCTCTTCGGTTTATATGCTGATTTACCGTGCGGTGAAGTAGGTATGTCCGAGCGAACGGATTCCGATTCGAAAGAGAAGACACACACTCGATGGACAGAACAAAAAAAACCCGGAGATTATCGCTCGGAAGACTCGGTTGTTATCAGAGGCCCAGTGGAGTTGTCGCGACACAGCAGCTGGCGTTGAGCAGCAAACACGGGAAAATTGGAATGAAACCTTCACACCGACCACGACTTGCAAAGCAGCGCGCGAGTTTTCGAACCTCGGTCGATGTCGAGATTCACGTAGGTACCCCTATGTGTGCAGTGTGTCTTTCTTGTGTATGCCGGAGCAGTTATAATGAACCATTCGCCGTAATGACGAAAGCGCGTTTTGTACACCTACCACCACTTCGAGAGGCACCGAAAGTCTCTGCTGTTGCTGCTGTTGCTTTTGCTGTTTCTATTGCTGCGCTGAGAGTGAGAAGATCACAGTTTTTTCCTTCCCCAATGTGCTGCTTTTGAATTTTTCAAACTGCCTGGGCCAAGTATTGTACTCTCGGAACAAAACAGATCTCGTTTGTGCGAAGTAGGTATATCTCGCAGTGCACACCCTACCCCATCATCATCGTCGTCGTTGGGCACCGTTGTTCGAACTTGCTTGCTTGTGTGCGAGGGGAGCACCAACACATATCCCGTTGCAAAGGGGAACGAAAACCTCGAACAGTTTCCAACTCGTCGGCTCTGTGTGCCACCTCCTATCGTGTGTCCGTCGTTCTCTAGCAATGGAGCAGTACTACTAGTCCACAGCAGCGAGCTTGGCCAGACTTCATGCATCTGTTAGCATCGTGTTCGCTATAAGCTCCACCAGCAGTGGTCTTCAACCTCTTCCGCCTGGAGGCCCACTCGCTGTGCTAATTTATGCTTTCTAAGATCGCAATTAAACATTTTGGAAGCATTTAGTTGAAAATTGCAAAATTTTCATTACATAAGCGTAACCGTAGAAGAGTAAAAAATCGGTAAGAACAATTAAAGCAATACACTAATAGGCAAAATACAGTGCTCACCTAAGAATTTTTTGAATTTCTCCCATTTATTTGATTTACTTAAAACAAACTGTAGTCTTATTGGATACCGTGAATTAAGGTGAAATTGATCAGTGGGGTAAAATTGGTCAGTGATGACCAACAAAAAGTCCAAATTTGCTACTTAAATAAAGCTTAATAAAACTAAAGCTGTTATGTCCGGCATAGCAATTGATTCAATGATTGCAGTTAATTGGCTTTTAATGACCATGTACTCGTTGAATAGTTTTTTTTTTAATTTTGCTTCTTTTCATTTTTTTAATAATTTTAATTTTTGAATAAAACTTCTTTTCAAAAACGCAGACGAGAGTATAAAAAGAACATGTAACATGACTAGTACTATTCTACTATTATCTGACATTTAATTGGACATTAAAAGGAACTCAAAATTGCAGTAAAATTAGCTTAATTCAATTATTGAAGAAAAAACACTACACTTTTTATCATCAACCACCAAGACAAGTTAAAATTCTTGACAGGGTGACCACTCAATTTTTATTTTCAAATTCCCGGTTTTTTCCCGGTTTTCTCGGACCAAAAAATTTCCCGGGTTAAGGCGCGGATCATGTAGTAATGAACTAGAATAACGAATAGAAAACAATTACTCTAAGCAAACAATTTTGAATAAATTGAGTTCCAAAGCTTAATAAAATTTTCAGTATAAGCGTTGTTTATAATATAAAAATGACTACATTTTAGGACCCAAATAGAATACAAATTCTGCTTTCAGTTTTAGGCCCATGAAGCTAAAAAAAATAATTTAGATGATAGTCTGAAAACAGATGACAGTCTGAAAGTTAGTTTGTGTGTGTACCACCAAATGATTTCTTTATAATTTTTTAAGAAACTTTTCCCAAAGATTCTATGAAAAGTTCTAAGCCATTGCTTGAGAAATTCCTTCTGGCGTTTCTATAGGTATTCTTCAGGAGTTTGTAGCCATTCCTCCAGCGATTCCTTCAGCAGTTTCTTCTGGCAGTTCATTGGCTGTTCTGTTAAACTTTCTTGTGATGACATGTATGGTGGAATCCCTGAACTTATGAAGTTTTGTGATTGTAAAGGAATCCCTGGAAGACACCTGAAAGAACTAAAAACTATATGGTAATTGCTGAAATAATACTTGGAAAAAACCCTGATTTATTGAAGAAATTTAAGAAATTTTGTTTGCACGAGTATCATAATCTCGTGTATTCAATTCTTCACGTTAAATATTCTGCAAGGTGTTTTGTAGAATTATTTATAAGTTTTGTCTAGAATGTTTGCAAGGATTCTTAGATATAAATCTCTAAACATTTCTTCAAGTATTCCGCAGGAGCAGTGTTTTTTTTGAAGTTCCTCAATCGATTGCTCCACAATATTTGACAGAGTTTCCTACAAGGATTTCTATAAAAGTATTGTTCTTCTAATTTAGAAATATCTTCATGCATTCATGCCGAATATAAGAATGTTCTCGATACATATTTTTGTTATTCGAAGCATAATATTTTGAAAGTGATTTTTGGTTATCTTTAAAATCATATTGCCGTGAGAAAACCTACATATCGACATGGAATTTTCATAAGGGCCAATGTCGCAAACGTAAACAATGGCTTCTTCCGCAAATTTCTTGAAAAAGCAAACTCACTCAAGTAAACTACAACTTCTATTCTAAAGGGAACTCCGCTTCTGTACAATCATCGTGGTAATTCCCTATGGTTAAGTTAGCATTCTCGACAAATTTGCGGTAGAAGCCATTGTTTATGATTGCTAACCCAATGTCCCCTTATGAAAACTCCATTTCAATATATATTGTGCAATTGATGAACAATACCAGATCGATGGCACGATTACAAAAAAGGCTTGTTGGCTGTCGATCAGATGGAGCATCGGTAATGATGGGTTCTGACCAATCCGTCAAAAAGCTGCTGAAACGTGTCAGTTCTCATTTGATAATTATCAAATGTACTTGCCACTTTTTGGTTATTTGTGCAAGCTATACATGCAAAAAGCTGCCACTGGAACAGTTGATGCAAGATATTTATAGTTACTTATCATGCAGCCTCAAATAATCCAAGGAATTCCAGATGATACAAAATATCTTGGATTTGACGCATCGTTCTGCCACCAAATGGTTATCGTTCTAGTAAGTTGTCAACAGGAACTGCATCGTTTGTTGAACCCAAGAAGCTGTACACTTTGAAGGTGTTCAATTCAATTTCTATACAATATCCGTACTTTTACGAAAAATATGAGATACAGGCCATCGAAGATCATGACTTGGATACTTGTTGGAGAAAGCTGCTGTGTGCACAAGTTAGAAAGTTCATTGCGAACATTCTACAATCTGAATAAGACCATCTAAATTCGAATGTTTGAAGCAAGGTTCTTGCCAAGATTTTCTGTTGTTAAACACAGATAAAAAGATTTTTTGGTGAAAATTAAACATAGGAACGAAAAATATTGTGGCAACTCTGGTCGCTACAAACTTACAAGAATGATCCACACGCAAAAAAAAAAACACAGTAGAAACTACCATTTCGAGGGTCAAATTTTTACCTGCCTATAAATGCGTTTGATTTTACCATGCCTGCGGTTGAAGTCAAAGGAGTAACACGTTGACAATTTGTAAACATCGATCGAATTCAAACCGATGTTGACTGTTTGTCATCTTACCACTACGAACAATCTTTACTCACTTTTGGGTAGCCATACTTCCGACGAAATTGAGTCCATCGTACTTAAATTTGGGTTGTTTAGAAATAGATATCAATTGACACACTCTAAAATTTCACAGATCGTTATAGATGAACACACTAAGAAAGAAATACCTAGAGCTCGATGATAATAACACACAATCTAAATTATGAACAATCATGTGAACATAAATTCCCGGTTTTTTCCCGGTTTCTCCCGGTTTTTTAGAATTCCCGGTTAATTCCCGGTTTTCCCGGTTCTGTGGCCACCCTGTCTTGAGGAAAATGTCTTAGTTTATTAAAGTTTCAAATTATTATTTGAAAATTAACCTAATTTTATCGATAGCGCAGTGGTGAGCGCAATTGTTTCCCACCCCAGAGGGTCTTGAATCAATTCTAGTCGGCACCGTAGGGATTTTAATCACGTGTAAAGCCGTTAGTCCCGGCCCATGTGTTGATGCATGCAATCTGTAGGATCCAGGTGAAGTCATCTCTCTAGTGTTGGTGTTTGGACTCGGACCGAAAATAGACCGACGAAAGATAAATTAACATCAATCAAAAGAACGTTTATCCATAATGTCGTCTTGATTTCTATGTGATCAATTTCACCCCGAATAGAATATTTGTATCATAATGAAATTAACTAGTTGCGCTCTAAAAATATTCTTTCATACGTGGTTAAACTATTATTGGCGACTAGTATATACAACAGTACTTATTTAAAAATTAAATTGCCTACTAAAATATTCTTCTACCGAAAGGTATTCCAAAAAATCGGCAAAAGTGATCAATTTCACCCGAATTCACGGTATCTTATTTTTTGTATTCTTCAAATCAACTTTGGCATAAAAAATCAATTTGTATTGAAAAAAAAAATATTTTGGATTCAGAAGAGATAAATTAGACTAGAAGAAAAGTATTTTATTAATTACCGCGACTCATTTTGTCTTCGGGACTTTCGACATGCTCTTCCATAATTCTTCTTTATGTGCGGTGGAGCTCATCCCAGGCGCTCCAGGGCTTCAACACAGTTATTTTTATTGGTAACATCAGTTTTGTCAAGGGTTGAGGAGTTCCGGGCTTGGTGGAGGCCATTCCAACGGTTTGATCCGATGAGACAGGAAAAAAAATACTTGGTCTTCTTCAGCGAAACCTCCAGATTTTCCCACAGGATGGTTATTCTTCAAACAGCTCGAATGCAGTATCGTTCGTCCAGAGAACCGCACTCTAGAACTCTAGGCAATTATCAACATGTTCCTTAGCAAACTTAATCCGTTTGGCTTTGTTTGACTTGGTGCTAAGTGTGCGCTTCCGTACAACCTTACAATTCAACTCCTGTGCTACAAGACAACGAACAGTTCTATCGGAAACTGATATGAAAGGTGCTTAACTCAAGCCAATTCAATATAACCGATAAAATATAGATGAGCATTTTTCGTCACTCCAACCGTCGCACTCTTTAAGAATTGCATTTCGTCTAGCATATGGAAATTACATAATTGCCAATAGTATAAATACTTTGTGAACCATCAATAAAGGATCCAGATACTAATTTTTCTGCTCAACGTTATTGGGTGCAACCCAATAGCCTATCGACAACTCTAAGACAAGGTCTAACTAGTCACTTGCGGCCCTGCTGGGCGTCTCCAGTACGACTATCGCAATTTAGTTGTGAAGGTCCGAACCAGTCCGCCGTGGTTTAGATCGATGCTTCGTTCATAGTTTCTAATTAAACAAAAAAAAAAAACAATCTTTTGACACGTTTAATTCAAAACATGTCAAAATATCAAAACATAAAGACCACTCCAATAAAATCTTATCGAAAACTCTTTTTTCAGTATTCCATAAGTGAAGCATTTGGTTTTTCTTGAGAATTTATTTTTTGAGATGGGTGAATCTTTTAAAAAATATATAAAAAAGATATGAAAACAGACAACAGTGTGCTTACTTTAATATAAATCAAAATGAGGTGGCTCTTTATTTTGCCTATCTCTGTATATCTTGATATGTAATAATCCTGATTCTCTCACATTCATAAAAGTAATAAAAGAGGAAGTACTAAATCTCCTCCATCTCCCTCAACTTCTTGTAGTTCTTTAATCTCAACACTAACTAATGGTTGGACGAAATATGGAATCAATTTTCTTGATATTATATCACAGACAAACAGACATAACACTTACAGTTTATTCATCACTCACGCATTTAACGGTCAATTCAAATGTTTCTTAGTTGGTAGTATCACTATTGATGACGCGCATAGTCGATTCTCGGAAGTGCAATCTGTTCTGCTTTATCACCCATCACAGTGTGCTCAACAGATGGCTATATTGTTTGAGTGACGATGATTTCTATTGGAAAATGAACAATGAGTTATGTCTGTTTGTCTGTGATTATAATGGTAATAGGAGCAAAGCATAGAATTATATTTACCGAAAGATATGAGTAATTCCATTTAATTCCAACTATCTCCATTGCTTATCTTGATAGATACGCATAGTTCGTCTACAATGTGCAGACTTCTTCAGTCTTGTGTACTCAGACTCGACTTGACTCGTCAGACGAGTATTAGTACACGACACTAGAGGTAGTTGGAATTAAATGGAAATCAATCATCTTTCTTTTCATTTTCTAGTTACAAATAATGCACTAAAAAGCGCACACTCACCAGGATTCATCAAACAATGGCAACCGTCACAACACTGAATACTTCATAATTTGTCAATGAGACGAAGAAACTCGACATAGAGACTACAAAAGATCAAATAACAGGTCGCAGTGGTTTATGTCCCGAACAGAGGAAAAAAAAAATTACTAAGAAAGTTGAAATTGGAAAACGTTGGTGTGAAAGCGGTGCGTATTGCAATCCGACAGTTCGGGGACGAGTCAGGACTTGCGGACCGGTCACGACGTGGACGAAAAATTGGAGCGTCGAACCCAAATTGGACAACAAAATCGAACCACCTTGTCTAAGACAAAGGGGCCTTGTCGAGATTTGGCCAAAAAGCTGAACAGATTGAAGCTGAAGACGTACAAGAATCGAGAAGCAGTCAACATGAAACCAGGCGCTGAAACTGTATGCTTAAAAAAAACCTGTAGCCACTGATTCGTCAACATTAAAATCCTGTATTATTCTGGCCCGACTTTTTTTCGTTTCATTACACTAAGTTGACCATGGACAAATGAATCCTCCAAATTGCCCTGAAATTTGTCCCATCAACCGATTTGAGGCTCTGGTTAAGAGGTATCTTCGTAAAAATGTTCAGCCTGCTGATACAGTGGAAAAGTTCAAAAGAGATTGGACAAGAGCATCTAAAATAGTTGCTTATCAATCTGAGCAGAGCCTTATGAAGAACGTTAGAGGTAAAATTCGAGAATTCGCGTAAACATGGAAAAGTCATCATTTTTTTTCATGAACAATGTTGAGGAACTATGTAAGAACAAAAGTTGACATAAATAAAAATATACATGTTTTTTAACGAACTGAAGGTGTGCCCGTTCTTTCTGGGGCGGTCTATACTATAAACTTCCTGGGGCGCATATACATTTTCCACATACTGTATGGACGCAAATTCACTCACTCTTGAATAAATCTGGTGGTAACGTATAAGTTCAATTGTCAATCTCCAAAAACAATTAATCAAATTAATGATCTCCTTCTTTGGCAAAACTATGTGAAATTCGACTCAATGCAGACTTCTAAAAAGTGATCGTGTATGTCATGTTTTTTTAGATAACAAAAATGAGACTACATGAAACGAATCGACCAGAGAAGATGGATTCAAAGTCAAATGAGATCGATTTAAAAATCTGAAACCAGAAGCAGGTTATTCTGGTTCCACAATTTGAACACCACTGCCTAACGACGGCCGCTGACGACATTGAGTATAACCTATTACCAGCGTTCACTGTTGGTGTTATGATGGGAGCTTCGGGAGCTTGTGCGGTGTGCTCTTCTATTTCCAAGTTTTGGATCTCGCTCTCGCAATGTACGAGACTATGATGAATGGGGTATCGGGATTGGTGAGCAGGGTATGTGTTCGTCGAAGCTTCCGAGTCTATTATTATACGCTCTCGAAGAGAACGGCTGTCTCTCTCTCTATCGTGTTGGATGCTCCCAAAGTGAACTAGCGACAATCAGAATCAGGGTTGACGCTGAATGGGGCGAGATGAAGGTGATGATTGTTAGATCACTTTATTCATAGACTTCGGTTGAACATGAAAGTGAATACATATTATGTCCACTCAGCGAAATAAACTTTCGATATTCATAAGATTGCATTATGATTATTTTATACAAAAATTCAATATGAATTTTATTAATTTGCCTTATGAAATATAACGATGTGAAAATTGAAAATATGGAGCACCCTGGATTCAAACTTTGCTCAACGTTCAACGTTATGGGTCCAGTGACTTGACCACTAGTATATATCAACACTAAGAAATTAGGGTAAACATGTAGAAGAACCTTGTTGTGTAACACTAAATCCATTCATAAGGCAGGCTTATGAAATTCCAAAGCTACGTTCATGCGTTGTACCATATAAAATTCGTAAGTTTATTTGCCTGAGTGTAGAGAGAAAAAACTGAATTTAAAACAATAGATTTTAAAATGCTGATTTACTCTGAATTGTTAGCTCACCCGAAAAAAAATCTCATAGATTTACAATTAAATATGTTGTAACCATACAACTGGATCTATAGTATGTACAATTAAGTGTATTGTTCACAACGGTAATATGACAATAAGAGTTATTGTTTCCACAATAGAATCTAATGTAAATTGAGACATCAACAATAGAAAAGAGGGGTTGTTATGTATCTTAACTATAGAAAAAATCATTATTTTCCAAACAAATTTGAGTCAATAACTATTGACTGTATTGTTTCACAATTGTTGAAAATCGCAGCATATGGAATGAAAAGTAGATCTATTGTAATGACAATATGCATTTTTAATTTATTTGATTCACGAACAATAAGATTCATGGTCGGAAATAGATTTTAAGGTTGTTTTATATTATTGTATTGTAATTGTATGCCCGGATAAAAATAACAATACAATTACAATTTAATAATATACAATAACAACAAAATTTATTGCCGACCATGAATTTTATTGTTCATGTATCAGACAAATCAAAAATTTACATTGTAATTACAATAGATCTTCGATACATCTCGTATGCTAGAATTTTCAACAATTGTGAAACAATACAATTAATAGTTACCAAATCAAATTTGCTCACAAAAAAGTGATATTTTTTATAGTTAAGATACATAACAACCCCCTTATTCTATGGTTGATATCTCAATTTACAATTGATTCTATTGTAGAAACAGTAAGTCCTAATGTGAACTTATCGTCACGAACAATACGATTAATTGTGCATACTATTGATTCTATTGTATGGTTACAATACATTTTATTGTTAATCTATCATCATTTTTTATTCGGGTGGTTATTTTTATCCGGGCATTGCGCTAACAAGTTAAGTTTATCGGTGATCTCAATGTTATCATTTAAACTTTATAAGTTTGAAATCCATCAGTATCAGATTTTTGTTAGGGGAAATGTGGCAAAGTGTAAGTTAAACTAATAGGCAAAAAATCGGGTTTGAATTGAATACCACTTTGACGGTTGAACGCTATACAATTTGGAGCAATGTATTTTTAAGCAATCTACACATCCCAAGTAACATTGCCAAAACCATCCAGCTTTATTAAGTTTTATTAAAAAAATTTGAAACCACTGGAAATAAGTTTGGTTTTATTATGGTACCAAGAGGTGCCAATTGGTTCAAATTTTAGTCAGGTTCATGAGAACCTACACAGCTTTTTTGCAACGATCATGAAACCATCTCTTCTAAAATTCCTTTTACTCCTATCAAAGGTTTTATTTTGACTTTATAAACTCATAAAATGCTGTTTTGAAATGCCGTTTTAGGACTCATTCATGTTATCTTATTATGGTCAGTTGAAAACGCATTTAAAAACCATTTTGCCTCCAGTAAATGCATTAAACGACTAATTGGCATTGAGGACAGCTACCAAATGACCAGATAGTTTTATAGTAGCCATTGCGAAGATAAATTAGCTTTTTGGCAAAACTGTGACTATGAAATAATTGAAATGTGAAAAAATAAATACACCAAATTTTAAATGCAATACAATTGAACTGTAGATCTGAGACTAACTTTGGTATTCGTTTAGATACCCTCATTGAATTCTATCAATTTTCAGGAGTTTCATGATTAATTGATCGAATATATTCCTTTCAATTTTGTTTTTGTTGTTGAGAACTCGCATAATTTCCGAGGCGCATTAATTTTCAGCTCTTATCGTGCCAATATTCACCATAAAATTAAATGCGCATATGGTTTGGAGCATGATACGCTATGAAAAACTCAATTTCTTTTGTATATTTTGCTATCAAACATAATTTCTCGCCACACTAGAACTTTTTTTTAGCCATTATTTACTGTTGAATGAATCAGAAGAGCAGAGAATCGAACAAAGTAGAACAACAAAAACCAACCACGATATCGCTGTGAAGTTTGACAGCTGTGACTATTTTGGCCTATGCTGGTTTTGATGGCGGCCAATAAGTTTCGTGATGGTTCTCAAGTGGTCATAACATCTTTCACTAGAACATTTTCAAAATCTTTATGGTTTTAGAAAGGTTTTATTAATTTGTTTTCACAACCGTCTATAGAGTGGGCCATTTTGTACACATTTCGGCTTTAAAGATGCATAGAGGAGGTGTTTGAATGTAGTTTCATCAACAAAGCCGGGAATGAATCAACTATACGGCTGGAATAGACGAAATTGTTACTGGGAATAGTTGTGAGGAGAATATTCCGATACGGTAACCTCAAAGCCCTGAGAGCTTATAGAATGCTATCTTCAGATTTTGAAGTTTAAGAAGATGGAATTTATCAATGGCCACTGTTATGGTTGATTTGCATCTTGATTCCTTTTTATGGTGCGGAAGATAAATTTCTCGTACAAACCGATGTGTTGAAGCCATCCAAAGTCTCACACGGTCAAAATTTATTCAAATATAAATCAGCTACCAGCTCCGGTTTTGCGTTTATGTTTATACCGTAACCAAAAAAAAAACAATCTTCCAAAACTAATCACATCCGCCAAAATGCAATAGGATTATACGTATAATGCAAAATATGCACATATTGGCTGTACAACTGTACAAGAGATACACTGATACTAAAAACACTGACTGGTAACCCTTGCCACCCTGTATTATTACATCGGGATGCAGAAAAAAGTTATTTTCCGGTTTTACAGCTTATTTTCAATTCCGATTTCAATGCGATTGGATGAGCACCATGATAAAGACGAGCGTGGCGGTTATGGTACAAACAGCCATGACTAGTATTCAAGGGATCGTCGTTCGTAGTTTTTAATGGAAAAACTCTCACAAACTCACTGGTGCCAGAATCAGCCAGGGCTTATTTTGCCATCGACCCGTTACACTTAATGAAACTGTGCTCTGATAGAAATTAAGTGCGCTATATAAAGAGGGTAGTTCTTAACTGTTAGACTTAGGAATTCAACAACGTATAAGTAAAACAAAACAATTATGCCGTTCGGAACAATAAAAAAAACGTGTATTCGAGTATCGATGAGTTAATTTTCATCACAGCTCGTATTCGCACGAGCCTGATGGTGTACCGGCTGTTATCTTTTGTCGCTGTGCTGCTTTCTTAGCGACCCCTCTTGGCCACATCTTCCACAAATCGTTTGAGCGGCAGAAGTTCCCCGCTGTGTGGAAACAATATTTTATGTTCCCCGTGTTCAAGAAAGGGAATAAAAGAAATGTGAAGAACTACAGAGGAATTACCAGTCTATCTGCGGGATTGAAGCTATTCGAAATAGTCGTTAGTAATGTCATTCTTGGCCGTACCAAACAATACATTTCAGAAAATCAACATGGATTTATGCCAGACCGCTCCGTAATAATGAACCTTCTGGACTTCACTTGTACCTGTATTACGCAGATTGAACCTAAAAATCAAGGGAAGGCCGTATATATGTACCGCTTTTGACGTCATTGATCACAAAATACTTTTCATCTACATGAATGTACTACGGTCAGATGAATTAAACAACAAAAGAATCGCTGATTCGATAAAAAAATTCTTAGTTTATGTACTCTATGTTTTCTAAGCATTTTTTAAAATAATGATACGTTGTATCAATCATCCCACGCACAATAATTAAATTACTCCGAGGAAAATTTATGTGCACGATTTTAGTACCAGCAAAATCATATAACGCAAATAATTGTGATCAATATGTCTTGACTGTCAGAATTAGAAAAAAAAAAACATGAAATAAGCAACATTTAACTATGATCGATTATTACGAGCACAGTTATAAATATGGCTTTCTATTTCAAATCAGAACATCTTTTCAGTATAGATTAAATACTACGTATACGCTTAAGAAGAATAAAACTCATAGTTTATGAATCCTAGAGGGTTTGAGCTGTTTAGTGGAATACCTGTAACTAGAAATTAGAAGAAAAATGAGTATCTTCCATTTCATTCCAACTACCTTTGCTTATCTTGACAGATACGCGTATTTCGTCTACAATGTGCAGACTTCTTCAGTATCTCGTACTAGTCGAGTTATTAGTAGGAGACACTGAAGAAGTCTGCACATTGTAAACGAAATACGCGTATCTGTCAAGATAAGCAAAGGTAGTTAGAATTGAATGGAAGATACTCATTTTTCTTCTAATTTCTAGTTTCATATTTTATGTTTTTGTTAGACTCAATTTAAAAGAACTCCTAAAAGTTCATTTGACCGTCACTGTCTTACTGTTGTTAAAATATACCATTGTACACTGAACTTCAACGAAACACAAAGCAGATTCAACCCTGCCGTCAAAATCGATTCACGAGCAGACACTTATTGAACACTACAACGATACCGTAGTTAGTTTTCGTTCTGTCCCACTACTTGAACAGTGCTGGCTACTATACAGGCGTCAGTCTTTCTATACTATAAAAATGGCACGAAGCCCCTCTGTGTATTGTCGATAGGTAGGTAGGTAGGTAGACATGTAGCTAGCTAGATAATGTTGCTTATAAAACAAACGAATGAATCGCCTCACTGTGTTCGTCGCTGAGTCAAACCGACAACGAGTAAACCGACCTACTATGGCAGAGAAATAAATCAACAACAGAGCTCTGAACCGATGGTGCTCATCAGTAAGCACACAAATCGAGGGGTTACCAGAGTGATAATTGAAATTATAATTTTGTGTAGTGAGAAATTAGTGTAACTGTTCCCATCGTATGCTGAGTCAAAAAAATTAGAGAGCAAATTGATTTGTTTCTGCTCGTAATAACATTAGCTTACGTTTAATAACAAAAACAGACTTCACAAACTAACCCCTTCGCGCGTCAATCCTCTTTCGGGTAGAATGAATTGCGAAGTGGTGAAAATACATTGGCTTCATCTCTTCTATAAATTGATAATGACGCTTGACGGGATTGAACAAATAACACCCTGCTCATAACGATGATGCTGATGATGATGATGCTGATGATGATCATCATCGTTATGAGCAGGGTCGAAAGCAGCAGTGTTGAATTCCGATCTCACCACGCTCAGCGGAAAATTTTCTTGTTCCATCCATGCCACCCATCCCACCAAACACCAACACCAACGCCACACAACATCGGAACATCGTCATCAGGCAGCATGAGGCATAGATTTTGCATGGCTTGTTCATTCGATGTGCGATGTTGAATATAGGTATCGAAGTGAGAGTTTTTTTTTCTGCTTTCCAACTACAAACCTACTGCAGGAGGCTGGTCTACTGCGGTTGCCATTGACGCATGTGTTTGAGCTGGTAGTTGAATGTGAATCACTATGCATGTTTGATGATTGCATTCTGTGACTACTGTTCGCATTGACAGGACCGAATTCAAGCATCAACTTTGATTTGTATCGGGTTATGACGAGGATAGGCCTGGTGAGTCAGGTGGGTTTAGTGGAAGAATCTATGCTACATTGTTGCACTGGAGTGTATGTTCGTAGCATAAACATCAATTCTTTTTTGCAAAACGGTTGCCCAAGATATCACTTTGAACTCAGCTGTTATCAAACAACAAAATAGTTTTGTTATCATTTGTAACCATTTTTGACGAAGATGACTATTACTAATTGAATGCAAAACTATGAATGTTGCGGGCGTATTTTGGATATAAATTATACTTTTCACCATAAATAATATATAAATTATTAGATACACGCGGGTTATGTGTGGACTTTTTCTTATTGTTGATTAATCAGAAATGTCTTTTGTTTCATTATTTTAGATTCATCTAGGCGTGATTGATAAATATATTACTTTCACGTTTCATCAGCTTTGTAAATTTGTTCGTCAAATTCGATGTTTCAACGTAGCCCCCACGTCATCCCTACTGTTGGTTTAAATCGGTTTTCAAACTCTTTTTTTTATCAAAATGTTATATTCTATTGATATAAACCATTCATTCTTGTGAGTGGCCCCACCAGCATCTTTACTGTTGGTTTAAATCGGTGCCTAAATTTGAATAACTTTAATGTGCATCTCTGTACAGAGAATAAATCGGGAACATAGTTAAATATCTTAGTCGCAGCCGACGTTAGTTAAAAAACGCGCACCGTTTACCAATACGAATCCTGCTGCAAACCCAACCATTGTATCCAACATCCCAATGATTTCTTGTTGAAGTGCAGAGGATTTCTCGGCTTCCTTCAAAGCGGGTATCACGTCAACATATTCCTACCCTTTTCTAGTTGACCTGCATTCGGGCAAGGCCGGCGCCGTTTTGTCTTAGCTTGGGAAGCTTTGAATTTGATATAACATTGATAACATAATTTGAAATTGTTTTAATAGATTTGTTCACATCACCGGATTTGTTATCAGAATGAACTCAGTGATAATTGATGTGATTATTTCGTTTGTTATGCTGGCTGTATAAAGGGCGAACACAAAATTATTGCGACACCGAAAATGTCATGCCAATTTTCTTATAATGTTTAGAATCAAACCAAAATTTTAGGGTAGTTTTATACATATATTTACATCAAAAATCAAAAGAAAAGTTAATCGATGGAGCCTTGAGTGTAAAATTGAACGCATTTTCGCTTGATGCCCTCCATCAAAGTCTTTACAGTGTCATCCGGTACCAGTTTCTCAGTTTTTCCATTTTCTTAACATGTCCTTCTCGTCTTTGACTGTCTTCTTGCTCTTCCGAAGTTCCCGCTTCATCATTGCCCAGTACTGCTCCACCGGACGCAGCTCCGGACAGTTTGGCGGATTCATGTCCTTTGGAACAAAATGGACAGAATTGGCCTCATACCACTCCAGGACACTTTTACAATAGTGGCATGATGCCAAATCTGGCCAAAATAGCGGAGCTTCGTCGTGCTGCTGCAAGAACGGCAAAAGGCGCTTCTCGAGGCACTCAGATTTGTAGATCTCGCCATTTACTGTGCCCTTTGTCACGAAAGGCTCACTCCTCAGTCCGCAAGAGCAGATGGCCTGCCAAATGAGATATTTGGAGGCGAACTTCGACATTTTCTTCTTCTTAAATTTGTCGTCCACATTGAACTTGCTCTTGCCGGTGGAAAACTCCAACCCCGGAATTTGCTTGAAATCGGCTTTTATATACTTTTCGTCGTCCATCACACAGCAGCCATATTTTGTCAGCATCTTCTCGTAGAGCTTCCGTTCCCGAGTTTTAGCCGTCGATTGTTGCCGCTCATCGCGGTTTGGGAAGTTCTGTACCTTGTATGTATGTAGTCCAGCTCTCTTCTTTGCATTCTGGACGTAGCTCTGCGACATGCCGATCTTTTTAGCCAAATCACGGCTTGAGACGTTGGGATTTGCTTTAATCATCCGCTTCACCTTTCCGTCTTTTTGTTCTCCGGTCCCGGTTTTCTTCCAGATCCTTTGCCGTGGTCCAACGTCAACCGCTCCTGGAACCGCTTCAATACTCTGGAGACGGTTGAATGGTGAATGTTCAACATTTTTCCCAACTGCCGGTGCGACAGGTCAGGAAATTCCAGGTGTTTGGAAAGAATTTGTTCTCTCGACTCGCGTTGGTTCACCTCCATTTTCGTTGAATCGAAAAACACGACTTCGAGTTTGACAGCATGTAAACAATACACATCAATGAGAAAGTGTGCAAAATTTGGTTGATTTTTACCCAATGGTAAAAATGTTATGCCCTGTTGAATGTGTCGCAATAATTTCGTGTTCGCCCTTTATTCAGCCAAAACGATAACACATTCAGTGATCAAAATTTGATAACCTGATATTAGAATATGTTATCAATATGATATAAACCGTTGGTCGGGTAGCCTCTCAGAACACGAAAGGCTACTATGAAGAGCATATTTTGCATAGTTGATATCACTATTTAAATGCGATGAGGATATCCACTGTCAGTAAAAGCAATGGGCTAAACTACTTATAAGACCGGGGTAAATCCACCGTTATCACTAAATTTGGAAACACAGTTAGACAAAATAATTAAAATTTAAATTTAAAACTCAGCAAGCTTTATAGCAGTTCAGTGAATAACTTCAGATCAGGTCATATAAATTTACATTAGTTCAATTGCGTTAAGCGCATATCAGTGAACGTTTGGGTACTTCAACGAACTTCAGAGAAGTTTAACAAACTTAAGATCAGTTGTTACCACTAGAACAGTTTGGTGAACTTCAAAACCATTCAGCGATCTCCAGGTATATTTAAGGTACTTTTTCACAGTTCAGCAAACTTCAAAGCAAATCGTCAAATTTTATAAATGTCTATCTGCAGGTCAGCGAACTCAATTACCGTACTTGAGAACAGTTCAAAGTAGTTCAGTAAACTTTAGGGCGATTCAGCAATGTCAGAGCAGTAGAGCTAATTTTAATGCAGTACAGCAAAGCTCTGAAGCAGCCCTGCCCTTCGGTTCAGAAAGGGTTATGGGCGCGTTCTGTCGAGTTGGTAGCGGCAAATTTCATGTGTGAATCGGCTGCCACATCAACGTTCAAAAGTGCCCGAACCAAATGGAGAGCTTGTAATGATCACTTGAAGATGCGATTCCCTGATATTCCCAAATGAAGCACGTTGTCAAACGTTTCTTGTCTTTTATAACCAAACATGATGGAATTGAGTAAACAAGCGGAAACTCAACGGGAAATATGCTTCCGTCGTAAGCATCATATGCATCCGTCGAGTCATTCTGAACGGCCGTTGTGAGAATATCACCATGAAAATCTCGCATGCGGATAGTGTGTTACCAATCACTAATGCTTTTTCCTTTTTTTCTGTTCTCTTCCTTATCCTATGACCGCGACTAATACCATATGACATCCTAAGGTCAACTCTTCAAAAGCAGAAACATCGAGACAACACAGAGCATTAAGTATAGAACGGTATAAACCCTAATCAATTTTACTTTCAGCCAAATTTTCTAACACAAGGTAAGCAATCAAATGACCACTACAAAATATACTGAATATCCACGACATAATATATAACGGAGAAAGGGAGGGACCATCAGGGCACCCAAGTGAAATGATTTGGATAGGGAGCATGGGACTGCCTCCTCCCTATTGTTAAAATTTTGCGAACGAGGGAGGGCTTTTAGACCCCATCTGTTGGGTTTATTCTGTCAATCGAGGGCTCGATTCTAGTGCTGTGGGAGTGAACTTGCTTTTGGAAGTAGATTATCTTCCCTATATTCGCGGATTTCGCGTAAGCGTATCTACTTACGGGCCCACCCAAACGTTTTTGGCCGTTCATACAGGAGCTTGATGATCACAAACAACAATAGAATCCTGTTCAACTCGTTTTTCAGATTATTCCACTGGTATGAAAAGTTACCTTGCTACAATAGATGGTAGTATCTCATCATGTTATCATCATCTCATCAGTACAGCAAAACTTTGAAGCAGTTCAGTAAACTTCAGAGCTGTTTAGCTACCTTCAAATAGCTGTTCTGCTTCACAGTAGTTTAGAGATTTCAGTAATTTCAGATCAGCTCAGCAAAGTTCAATGACGTTCAGAGCATTTCAGTGACCGCCAGAGTAATGGATCGTACCTCAGAGCAATTTCAATAACCTGAAGGTTAGCGCAGTGACTTTTGGAGCATTTCAACGAAGTGCAAAGTAATTCAGCGATCTTCAGAGAAACTAAACGACCCCCTGTGTATTTTAGCAAACCTCAAAGCAGGACAGATAATTAAGAAGCTATTTTGCAGCATATCAGTTCAACAACGTTCAGTGCATTTTGGTGACCATCGGAGTAATCCAACGAACTTTGGAACCATTTAGCGAACTTCCTAGGTATTTAGAGTTAACAGTTTAACGAATTCCAAAGTAGTTAAATGTGCATCAGCGCAGAAAAGAACATTTAAGAGCAATTTAGTGACCTTCAGAACAGTTTACCGCGTATTGGATTTTTTCAGCGACTTTCAGAACCCTTCTGGCAAACTTTAGAGCAGTTCCGTTCCGTAAACTATAGAGCAATTCAGCAATTTTCAGAGCACTCCAGCAGATAAATATACTTTTGCTTTGAAATTCCAAATATTCAGAGTTAATACAGAAATTCAAATTCTCGAGCGCCGCTTGCTAATGAAAGATGATTTAATGATTTAATAAATTTGTGATTCAGCAATCTCTCTCGATGATAATTTCGAATTTTACTTAGCCAGTTGAACAATCCTGACATTCTCACGGTGTGTTGTCAAACAGTGACATTCTTACCCGGATAGGTTTTTCACAATTCCTTGGCTTTTAAACTTCGTCCATATGTGTTGCACAGCCCCAAGCGAAGCTGAGTATTTTTTAGCAATATTCTGGAAAGTAAGGCCGTTTTCACGATTGTGAATACCTACTTTCTGACATCAAATGGAATCTGTTTCCTGGACGTTTTAAACTTTTTGAACGGAACCAAATTCGGCGAGAAAACACTACATCTGCGCTATCACTACAGCTGTCAAAGAATGCAGTGCTGCCAACATATTAAAACTGGCTTTAACAATATCATTGGCCGGCAATGGTGATATGGAAAAAATCTGTTTACAACAATCCCCATTGGACAAGCGACCATTGGAACCAGCGTTAATCCAAGAGCTAGTCAGTGATAGATCTACTGCAGATCCAGCAACCCATTTTAGAATGTTTGGAGAGTCACGCCCATTCCGAGGTTACTTTCACATACAATAAGCCCCGCAAGTAAACATTACCGATATCATTTGGATGAGGGCACGGCGACACACTTCCACATTTGGAAATGTTAAATTTCAAAATCAGAAACGTATTTAGTATTATTTAAATATACGGTTCCTGTCATATAGTTATAATCAGATAGGTCTCACCCATGACCGCTTCCTTAATGACACTCGTTTGTTCTTTCGACGTTGATTTGTAATAAAGTTCATGCACTCACGACAAAATAAGCGCAAAAATTAACGTTGCTAAACCGCCCGTTAGTATGCCATCGAGGTATCCGATTTCTGAAGTGTATGATTTATTTTGTCCAAGAAGACGTATTGAGTTTTAGATAAAAACTAATCTGACGAAATAATAACAGAAAAAAAGCGGTCCGAAAATGAAACGAACCGTGAATTAGTTACGTGATTCAGTTCACGATGTATTTTTGCTTGTTCTTGAGTCCATGACTGCAGTTGACGGAACTGGGCACGGATATTTTCCGTGTACTAAAAGTTGCCACAATATCGTATGTATACCAAAAAAGTACCACTTAGGTACTCGTAGGTACAACAATTTACCAGTTTTGTTAGTCGAAAGCAAATTTCCTTGTTTAATTTGCTGCTTTTTAAGGCATTATGCGCTCTTTTAGACTTGCTTTCTTAAGCCGTATGCGGCGCTCACAAATACCAACTTCGATTATCAAGGTAAGTAGTCATATGTTATTTCCTCCTGATCGGACAGTGATAAACATGAAAAATCCTTTGCAAGATCTAGAAACGCTAGATGATTCGGATGACATTCATTAGAAGGATTATCGAAAAAATTCGAAAAACTCCACAGGCAGCTCTGCACTTTGTATAGAGAAAGACTATAATAATCTGGCAATCCATTGAGTGGTGACTCCAAATCGTCAAGCGGAACCTTAAGAAGATTCAAAAAGCTATTGTTAGCGAGGAACAGTTCAAGGGATACTGGCGTTCTGCGACGAATAAAGTAGACAAGGAGACGGTACAAAATATTATGGCAGGTGTTCAACGAAAGACCCGGCGATTCGCATTCGGTAAAAAGGAAGCTTAACTGAATATTTTTCCTGTATTCTGGACTTGAAAAAGAGAAAGAATTTGACTTATTAATAAAAACTTTGATCGACTCACACAAATTACTGTTTGACCAAATTTTGATCTGAACACCCTTAAATCGTCGAAAATTCATTTTTGGTCAGATTTTCTTCGGTCTAACATCGGTCGCGCGTAGTGAAAGGATGTCAAATCTGGTCAAAATAGCGTCTTGCCTCCGTGACACTCCAGGGGCGGCAGGCGCTTCTTGGGACACTCGTCTTGGGCGAATTTTGACAGATTACCATGAAATTTTGCCAACGTAAACGTTACAATCTGAGCTAGTTTCAGTCAAAATTTATTAATTTTTACCCACACGCTAAAAAGTTACAATTTAATCATCGTGTCTAATTTTTTTCGAGTACAGTCTTTACTTGCTAAGAACTTCTTAACATCTCGGTAGCAGATGCCAACTTCTGAAAGTATCCGGTAACAGGACTTGTTTTTACCCCGTATATAAACCACTGCAGTAACACTTTAGGTTAGGCCGTAGCAAACAGGGATTCGAATTCTTAAAGAGTACAAAAGACTTCAGGGACAATCTAACGGAGCTATTTTAAACGCCGCCAGGATTGCAGATACTATGCACCATAACTGCGCCTTGCTTCGAGGATTTCTCAGCACGTTCGACTGAATTTTTAAATTGTGTCATATGTTAACACAGCACTGATTTTACAGAAAATTCGAAAACAATCTTTCAACGATTTCCGTAGTGCATAACCGCAATCGGATAGTAAGGCTTTAAACTTTCAAAACTGATTCGCTACAATGGTAATATTATCTTCCTTTCGTTGCTCCTTCCTGAGGCGTTCGAACAGTTGGTGGGTGGACGAGTTAAAGCCAATAGCCCCATCGCAGCTTGGTGATAGAGTTAACAGTCACAATCCACCACACAAGTTTAATCATTTGACAGCTCTGGAGAAGAGATAAATACAGGGATACAAGAAAAAAAAAGTTAGCTGCCATTTGAATGATGGAGAGCAAGAAAAAGCCAATTGAACGAGTCTTGCTGTCGTGTCCAGTAGCACATGATAGTTAAACAACGTTCAAGCCTGCAGTCGGAAAGTTTGGATAACCGTTATAGATGAGGTAACTGAGGTGGTAGTTGAGCTTAATGCATTTGGACTGCAGTTCATCATAGTGAACATTTTTTTTTTAATTTTTTACTGTTCATTTTTCTATCACATTTGAAAAATAAAAAAAGTTAAGAAATGATTAACTATTCAATCATTGTTGACCTAATTAGTAGGCCGAAAAGCACATTCAACACATGTTTTACACGGGAAACGACCATCAGTCAATTTTTTTGATTTTAAGATCCAACCACATTGGTACCCTGGGCATAAGGATAAAAACAAACAAACATTTTTTAGATGGCTGAGAGCTTTGCTGTATGACTTGCGTGTATTAAATAATTTATTACTGTTTTCACTTCACAATTCCAAAAATTAGAGGTTAAGAATTTCTATTGCAACGATAAAGCAAGGTTTTAGACTGACTTTTATGCTTTATAGCATCGCTCGACACTGAAGAAGTCTGTAAAGTCGCAAACGAAGTAGGCCTATTTATCAAAGCTTTTATATAAGCTTTTTCTAGTGGAATTTAAAGAAATTTGTTCGCTGTTACTAGTGATAGTTTTATATTTTTATTGTTGAAAATGTGATCTAGTAAAGTGTTAATTTAAATTTTCCTAGTGTTTCAATTATAGATAGTTATTAAAACAAAGGACTCGATGGAACCCCCACCCTTTAAGATTGAGTTGATTGAAATCTGATTTTGACTGGAAAAACAGTTTTTTTTTAATCTATTTTGCAAACAATGCGGTATTCAGGTTGACTAATTAGATCTTCAAAAATATTCGTTCTCTAGTATAACTGCGAATGATTATTAAGTCAAAGAATACGGTGGAACACTCATCGTTCGAGCTAGAGTTGATTGAAATAAAAAATTCAACATTTCAACACAATTTCAGTAAAATGTCAACACTATTTGTAACCGAATCGAAAACAACGTAATATTTACAGCGGTACAAGAATCAACACCTGAATGCATACATTGTTGTTCCAAATTTGCTGAAGGGTTGTTCGCTAAAGCGTAAATAAAACAGCCTCAACACTAAATTGATTTGGCTTTATCTCATCGAATCAGTTGACTCTGAAATAATCTAACACACCCCCTTGATTCAAAAATGCTCAGTGGCATCAAAACTTGCTTGTCATAAACGGTGCACTCGGAATGATTCACTTACAGTTGCGACTCCATCTATACACTACTAGCTAGCAGTATGCGTTTCTATAGTAACGCACGTTGAAAGTGTATAGGCAATACTAATCCAACTGCTCTGAGTGGAAGTATATACATCTCTGTATCGGAAGCAAGCTTTGCTAACACCGAAAAAATAACCAAGGTCGTTTGCCGTTCGCACGGGAGGGTCACTCATTCTGGATGAATAACTCATAATATCTTATCTGCTTTAATCGATTTGATTTATCTTGTTTTGCTTATTATTTTTTCTGCATATTTTTTAGAAACAGGCTTTCAACTAAAGTTCAGAATGTCAAGATAAAAGTAGCTGTTTTCACGGCTGAATTATTAATGAAGGCGAAAGTCAACGAAAAGATCGGTCAAAACATGAGATTTTATGAATGCTTGTCCGCATTCTGCCTGGATTTTCCGTTTGTTGAGTATATGTAATATAGTTTCAAATAAAATTTTAGCAGGCTTTCAATTAAATTCCGGGATGTAATTCTTCTTTCAAGCTTTAATCTAAGCAAACGGTGGAGGTTTTTTTTAACTCAATGATTTAAACATGAACATGAGCATGGTTGACCGCCCATCGTTGCTACTCCATTTTTGCCAGATCAGCTGTTATTTTTGTAATTAGCCAAATCAGCTGATTCGCACCAACAGTAAGGATACCGTTGCTGCCATTTAAAAAGTGTGATAGTGGTTTTGGGTTGGGAAGACAAGATACTAATACGCTCAAAAAAGTTTTTAAAAAAAATAGTGTTTAAAAAAAGTGAAAGACAAGATAGTTGAAAAACGACCGAGGGCTGATTTGGTGCGATTCTAACCAACAGTTCAAAGTGTGATGTGGCTTTTGGGACCACAAGGTTTTATTCAATAATACATAGAACCTGGAGATGATTTGTCAGGATATATTTGCTTTTCAAAAATGCTGTGACGGACAATACAATAAGACCAACGCACGATTTTCATACAAAATTGTAATGTTTGGGGGTCTTTGTTTGATTTTCCCGTGAATTTGTTTCAGATGAAATTCAGGTTCTCACCATAGCTCGGTGTACTCCTGAATTTCATCCTTCGCTGTTCTCACCATAGCTCGGTGTACTCTCCCATCGATGCCTCTAATGACCTTCTCTACAACACCGCGGATCCAGGTTTTGCTGTTGTTCCCGTCAACTACATACAGCAGCTCTCCTTCCTGAATTGGTTCTTGCTCCCGGTGCCACTTGGTACGATGATTGATGGAGGGTATGTATTCCTTCAGCCACCTCTGCCACAGCATACCTGCCAACTACTGAGAACGCTTCGGTCGAATTGGTCGACACGTGAGTCTCTTCACGCTCTTCAGCAGGCAGACCGTGGAGAAATGGGTTTGGTGTGCGGGCTTCGACGTATGCTGATTCCTGTGGCACATATGTGAATGACCGAGCATTCACCATGACTTCAGCTTCAGCCAGTACACTAGGAGGATTTCGTCCGTCAATTTTCTACCGTCGTGTAAAGCTTTGAGTGCGCCCTTCACAAATCTCACAGGCTGCTTGAAAGTTCATGTCAACGTAACGATTACTGGACCAAAATAGTCGATCCCCATATAGCTAAACGGATGTAGCTGTGGAGTGAGACGCTGCCATTCTGGGCACTGCTGATTGGCACTTTCTGATTTGGCACCACACAAAGTTCTTCGTCACCTGCAGTACTGCTGCTCGAATGTAGAAGCGCACTTTACATGGTAGTGAAGAAGAAGCTTGTTTGTGACATCGTGGCCCTTCGGAAGTAAAACCGGGAACCGCTGCTTGAAAGCGATGAAAACTGCATGGGCCGACCGATCTTCCATGCGGATTACTCCAAATTCTTCCAAAAAAGGACACAATTTATACAGTGGACTGGATCTTTTAATGATGTGCCACTTTGCCTGTGGTAGCTCATGGTTCTTCAACAATGTTTTAAGTTTATCTGCAAATCCTTCTCGCTGTGCAACTTTCCACAGATAGTTCTCCGCTTGCCGATGTTCTTCGAACTTCAGGAAAATCTCGATTGCCGACAACGAAGTTTTCAGCGACGTCTCCAACTCGGGCGTGTCGATTAGCAGCTTCCTGGCTTTCGTGCGGCAGTATGAGATGAACCGGAACACGCAAGCCATGCATCCCACCAAAATATTCCAGCGCGAAAAACGAAAATTGTCCACTAGATGCTTAGGGAAGAAGATTTCGTGGAACAAATTATACGCCCTAACCTCTTTTCACATTTGATGGAGGCAGTTTTTGCTGTGGCCGTTCTTCTTCAGGACGGTACAGAAATTCCGGACCATTTACCCACTTTCCACCGGTTTCCAATGGCGGCCCGTTGGTTGCCCACATGGTCAAAACGTCAGCTTTGTTGTTCTTCGAAGGAACCCAGCGCCATCTAATTGGATTCGTAAGACTTAGTATTTCCCCGATGCGATAGGCTACAAAAAGTGTTTTCTTTGATATGAAAATTTGATTGTAAGTTGATTTATTACTTATCCTTAAAATCCTACCAACTAAAATGAACAATTTCAGTTTGAGCTGTGCGCAAACAGCCTGCTTCAAAAAGTGTTTTCTATGGTATGAACAACGGTAGCCAAAACCCGCGCCAGAACTAGTGAAGAGATAACAATGTTGTTTTTGTACGACAAGACTTCAACCCACCGAACTTGCCGGAACTTTGTCCAATTGAGAAGTTTTGGGCCACCATGAAGGCCAAACTTCGTAAAACCTGCCATTTGGTGGTCGGTCTACCGGTCAGTAGTCAATATATATTAGTTGCCTATATACTGTGAAAATTTGACATCTGTTTGTTTACGGAAGCTATGGCGAGAACAGTGAAACAACTTCGATCTATGGTTTGTTCGTACCGCCGGCCATCGTCGGCCATCGTGTCGGCTGAATACAATTGCGGAAACATCTACAAGATTCTGGCCCTTTTGGAGAAGGGAGAGTTCACCGAGCGGAAGCATGGTTCCAGCCGTCCTACCGTTTTAACCTGCGGAAGGATTCAACAGAACCTCAACCAGAAGATCACTTCTTTCCGTGCGTTGGGCCAGGAGGTCGGTGCGACGTGCGGTAGACACCGATACTGTTGCTTATACCGATAATTCGAGAACGAAAGTAGAGATGTTGTGGTCCAACATTAAGAACGGGCAAAAAAGAAATGGGTAACCAAGCGCTGAATTGGATCAGGACATCGCAGCAGAGGCATCGAAGCGCCAACAAGGACATAAAGGAAGTAAATAGGAATCTGACATGGGCCCAGGTCAAGGCTAAAGCGAGCCAACCCCCCTAGAGTTGGAGAGCAAACACAAGTCTCGTCGAGAGTCTGGAGACCAGTCATGGATCTTAGAATTTCTAGGTAGACTGTTCAGAACGAATGATGTTATTCTGGATTATCTGAAGTGTCCGCTAATGACAATTGGCATAACTCTCCCCGATTGGCAAACCATAGTCTACCATGGGAGGAATGATCTGTTTGTGAACCGCAAGTTGCGGTGCGGAAAAATAATTCACTGGGATTTAGCTGCATTGTTTAACTTTCCAGACATTCCAGCTGTTGAAGTAGTCGGACAGAACATCGAGACCTTCCTGAAGTTTCCGAGTTGATGATTAAAGTGTCGTCCGCAAACATCAACAAAACACCATCACCCGGTAAGGGGAGGAACATCTGAATTGTAGATGATGAATAGAATAAGGCCTAAGAGGCAACCCTGGGGTACCCCAGCATCAACGGTGAATTTATCGGTGTGAGAATTGTATTGTATATAGGTATATCGGAAAGTTGTATCGGCTCAGCTTGAACACCAGACCAGTATATTCGTTACATGCGTCAGTTGGTGAATGGTAGAGTGGCCTTTCCTAAACCCTAAACTGTTCCTGATGAAATATGTTATTGTGGTTTGCGAACTCCAGTAAACAGCTGAGATCAGCTTTTCGAACAACCTCGAGATGGTGGGCAAAAGGCTAAGGGGCGGAAGCTTTTAGAACTGATAGGTTATTTGCCAGGCTTTCGAATCGGTATTACTTTGGCTATTTTCCAGCTTTTATTGTAAACATCTATCAGATGACAGAAGAAATTAACACTCAAGTTTGAAAACTTCGTCAATACCATTAGCCGTCATGTTCTAGGTTTTCTTGATTGCAGCTTTCGCCTAATAACCGGATATTCTTATTTCTACAGTTATGTTGTATTGTTAGGGACAGTTATGTGTGTTACAGCGACTCTAGTCATGCCATGCTGTTTTCTTAACATGCATCGTCTGCAATTTCAGCATATTGTCACGCATCCTTCCTCCCCTGAAGATTTACAAAATACGTCGTAATTAAAACTATTCGTTTGACCATTTTACAGAATCAACTTTGCGGTAAACGCAACGCAGTAGACCTTGCCGCTTTGACAATTGGGCCATGTCTTTGATATGCTGCAAGCATCAATATTGACAAAAAAAATTGGATGTCATCTAATCCAATTATTTCCAGGATCCTTCCTCGTACTGTCTGCGTTTGTATGAGTATAGCTTAGATAAACCGTCATCTAATATTTTTCCGAAATTCTGTAAATACATATCAAATTGATTTCCTAGATTTTCAATTTAATATGGACTTGATATGTTTTCATCAATAGGATTCTAAATAGAAAAGGCCTGTCGTATTTTGATCGAACAAAAAGTAAAGGAGAAATTGTTAATTCTTTGCGAAAGTTATACAGAAAATAGAGCTTGGAATTTGGCACATGCATACATTTTCAACAGCGATTGATAAATAACTATACATACATTGTTTTCCTGGTTTCAAAAATACTATATTAGTTAGACTCATCAACAACTATTTTACTGTTTACTGAAATCTTAACACAGTACAAAATATCAGGGATAAGACACCTGCCTCATAGAACATGAAAAAACAATACGAGAATAGGACGTGAGCTACGATATCAATCTAATTGTAATTCATTGTTTAATTCAACGGGAATCAGCTAATAAGAGCTCAGCTTAAGCAAATTTTACAAGATAATTGTACATGTAGGAAAGTTAAACAACTAAATGTAAAATATAAGCGATCAATAATTTGAATCCCGTGACTATTTTGAGTTGAGTGCTGAACGAAACCACCGTTTTTCCTAACTGCAAGATAACAATTCGGTCTAACGATTTCAACCCTAATAATGTGGGCCAAATTAGTGCATCCGCGTACTCAACGGCACACAATTCAAGCTTATACAATTATGTTATGTTAACCGCAGTACAACAAGATTAATGGCTTTTGCTTTTTGGATGAAATAGAAATACCACCGAATTCCTAACCGTTTCACCTTAACTTTTCGTGGATCGCGAAACTGTAAACTGATAAGATAAATGCAAAGTCCTGAGCTTCGCTAAACTTACCTGAACATAGGTGAGAGCAGGCAGGACTGAAAACCAAAATAAGTCTCGATTAACAACCTTTTTTCGACTCCAGAATAATCTTGATCAACTCACCTAGCACACTTCACGAGGGAAACGAAAGGCTTTACCTCAATCCTTCTTGCGTTTCCAGCAAATTCGTTCTGAATCCTGCCAAATAATCATAAACCCAACGCCTCCTCGCTGACTTTGATCTGTGAAAATTGCTGAGCCCCACTTTCTGTATCCCTCTCTCCCTCTGAACACTGCAGGAAATATCCCTTGTTCCCTGAAAAATAAGCCCCACCATTCAAGTCACATTTTAAACCGAATCACAATTTTATCCTTCATCGGAAGACCTTCATTCCGGTACTACTCGCATTTGACACCAATTTTTTTTTTCTCTAGGGAAGAAAAAACCATTTCCATCACTCTTCTCCCGTTCCGACCACCGTCACCAAATGCAGTGCGGGATGTCTTGCTTTTCACTTCAGTGTACAAGACCACTATTTTTTTTTTTTTCAAACAGTGCCAGGCAATTGATTCACATTTTTTTCCTCGTACGTACACCGAATTAAACGATCTTTCTGCGGATCGTCACCAACTGCAGCGCCCACGAATTTTTCAAGGACCTCTTCCGCACACAATGGGAGTCCCAGAACGGGAAAGATTCGCGAACAGAACTGCCGCCAAGGATTGGTTTCACTGTATCACTGATAAATCGCGTTTCGATAATGACATTTGGACATTATAGCATAGTGCAGTACATTTTTTTATACGCAAGGAGAACTCGCCGCGACGACGACGATAGACTTCACTTCACCGAGTTTTACGCTCATTTTTCTGGCTGCTCGTTTTGCCAAAGCTAGTCTCTATCCCTTGTCCGTAGGCTGTGTAAATTTCTATCGTCGTAAATATGTTTCACACTACACCAGTCTCAAACCGACCACCCTAGCATTGTCGATGGGTGTGTGAGAGGAATGGTATGAGATCGATCCGACGTCAGAAAAGGCCTTTCTGATTCATTCATGGTGGATGTGCTGGTAGAAGTGAAGGTAGAGGTACATACTTTGTACCATAGAGTCGTTCGGAGTTATTAACTGAGCCGTAAACATTTTCAGCGGAAGTATCGAAGTATTTTCGTTCATACAATAACAGTTAACTAAACCGAACTCCGCATCAAGAGACGGTAACCAGTCACCGTTTAATAGGGTAGATAATAACCAGTACTATACCATAGCCCTGCGTTAGTGTGCGTGCTCAGCTATGCGAAAGTGTCTGTGACGTCTGTTTGCAATCTTCGGAATGACACATGTTGTTTATGCTGCTTCGGAACTTTTCAGGGCGGTTGGTGATGCTATAAAATTGCCATAAAAATTCGAAGGAACAATGAGCAGAGTTGCCAAGTTTTCGCCACTCTATATGCAGGAATAAAATAGCACGTGGATAGTCAAGGAGTTATTTATAAGTGTTAAAATTTTGCAGCAGCGAATATGGATACATGTAATACAAATTTGCGCTTGTGAGCCGTTAGTTGTTTCCTTCGCGGTAGGAATAAAAAAAAACCATTATGGGGTTAAATTTAACCTATGGTGCAAAAGAGGGAGTCAAAACATTCAACGGATAAACTCGGTTTAACCATTTAAAAGTATATCTTAAAAAATCAAAATTATTATAGGTTTTTTTTTCACTTAATTTGATAAATTCGTTGTTGCGCTAAACTTAAAAATGTATTGTTTTCGTTGTTGTTGCTGGCAGAGACTAGAGTCCCTATAGGGACTCTAGCACAGACAGCTCTCAATAAGGCAACTGTAGAAGTGATTCTAGAATACTATATTGAGAGCATTCGGAACGTTTCGGTAATCCGATTTTACGGATTTCGATGAAAATTCACAGTTATCTGTAAATTTTTTATCGGATTTCGGTAAAATTTTACCGAACAATTATACGTATCTATAGATATATGGCTGAATGCCGGACCCTTGAGACACTCTTGTAGTCGAACCAAGTTCTCGACTCCGGAGAAACCACAAGCTTCATTGGAGGCTTGATACATACTGTAGAACAGTGGCCGTCCCACCGGCTTTCCTGAGAAAGTTTTTTGGTGATCCCACTTCTCCCTGACAGTTGGGCCTTTGTCGGTCCGGTTTGTTGTTGTCCCAGCTCTGATTGGCTCATCCGGTCGATTTGGCTGATCGGATTAACTTTTAAGTGCTTAAGTGTTCACATTTTCTTCCGAATCGTGATCGTTTTCACTGAGTCCGTCTTCATCATCTTCATTTTCATCGAAATCATCTTGAACAACGTTATATAGGGTAAGGGGATGTAATGTTAGCCTAGCTCCTTCATTCGGCCTATGTACCAAATGTATCATTAATTTAGCAATAATCAACAAAATCACGTTGCTATTAGGATGACTGATGTAATCCAAAGCAATTGAGACAACATTAATCAACTTATAGTTGCTCACTTTCGCGTAATTTTCGATTTTTTGCACTTTTGAGGCATCATGATTTCACCGGTTATGCTGAACAAATGATCTACACGATCTTCATGTGATCTAAATTTGGCTTAATTGACTCGATAAAGCAAGTAATGCAGTCTGGATGTGCAGAAAATAGTTACACGATATAAACTAACTGTTCACATAGCTAAAATAGCAATGATTTTACAAGAAAATCGTAGACCCAATGTTAGGGACATATTTTTTTGTATGTTCCCAACTATGGCCTGTTGTATCAATAACGTAGTAAAAAGGTTGTTATTGGCAAAATTTTAAGAGGAAATGCATGGATTTGCGGTTGTTTATATTCAAGTGACTCAAATAAACACAAACCGAAGGAACAAAATCATTGTATAGTGAATTGTAATGTTTTCATTATTGAATGGCTAATAAATCATATATGGACATCACTTAAGTGTTTCGAGTCAGTTTTACTTGAGTTAGTTTTTGTGAAATGTTGTATTAAGTAAATCAAATACAGCTCGCAATGCCTTTATTCATAAAACTAGTAAAAAAAAAACCGGACAAAGACTGCATTTTGTAATAAATCCATCGAATGGGACGAAGTTGCATCCATGAATAGACCCCATTTGGCGCCAATAGACCGACATTAAATCCATATCCCTTGAATGTTTCTGACTTTATAAAAAGAGTTGTGTGATACATACCACCAAATTTTTTATCACACATATCTTCGCAAGTGTATAACTAGTTGACTCTCACTTACAGCTTAGAAACTTTGTGAGTTATACTAAAAAATGTGATCGATGTTACATAATAGGCTAATTCAAGGGACACATACCCTATGTAGAAGGAGATGTTCGCTCATCACCATGAGACACCAAGAGTGAATATTAATGTTTGTTCGACATGAATCATCTTGAAGTTTTCCTATCAGCTTCAAGTGATAACGGCTCGGACAGTGACCGGTTATAAGGCCTGTATATATTGTTAGATCTTTTTTGGTAAGATCTAGTAACTTGCGAGTCATTGAAATGTTTGGAGTAATGAACCGCTTTGATTGCCTAGCTTTGAAAGTGTTGTTCCAGTTTGTCTCCACTTTTAAGCATTCCCAGGCTTTCATCTCCATTCTAAGAGAAGAAGCAGATACACCACAAAAGGGTTCAGGTCCTACAAACTGATGAGACGATCCGAGGCTTTCTTGTTTCATTCAATTCCAGAATGACCAGGAACCCAGTACAAATTGATTTGATTACGACAAGACAATTTCTGAAGTGATTGAACACATTCCCAAACATGTTTGGACGTGCATATTGCTGAATTTAAAGTGTTCAGAGCTGCTTGACTATCCAAAAAATGCATATATTTGAATATCTATAGTTTCTGCGAACATTCCAGAATTGCTTGAATTTCAGCTTGGAATACAGTTGGGTGCGGCAGGCTTGGAAATATAACAGATGTTTTAGGAAATTGAGCGAAAAGGGCATGTGTACAGTGGTACTCGAACCAACGACATTTTTGCCTAACATCCCACTGCGGGGTAGGTCGAAGCACGGACTAAGTCCGCCACTTCAACAGGCAAAAATGTCCAGAGACGACGAGAAAAAACGTTAGTGATCGTCAGTCGTTGCGAATCAAAACAAACCCTAAAAGGAGAGAGTTCCTCTCCCATGTGCGCATCAATTAACAGAGTGCACACAATAGATCGCTAGAATAACTATACAAGCCACAGTGGTGCATGAGCGTCTTCCAACCGTCACCCAACCAACTGAAGAAAATAGACCACTTGAGATTTTACAGTCACCTTGGAATTTAGCAACATAAGCCTTTGCTTTCCTTCAACTCAAATGTCCCATCGGTATCGAAAACTGAAGAAATGAGTGTGTTGCATTATTGATCCAAAGTATTAAGTCGGAAACTTTCTTCTGTGAATTGACTGCAAATCGATTAAAATTTGCTGCACTCGATTTCAGTGAAACACCCCTTGATCATTTTCATGTGAGAAAAATAAATAGTCATGTAATTCTACTCAGTCTCTGAATTGCACGATGGCGTCATCAATGCAGTTTTGACAGTTAAGGGAGTTTGTTTACGTGGACTTAGAATATTTTCGGTAAGATCGGTTTGAGATTTTGTGCTCTAAATTTATTACGGTTGAAGTTAAGTGGCAGGACAACAGACACCAGTGCTTGTTTTTACATTGTTTCCTGAATCTAATCGTACAAGATCCGGAGAAGTCATTTTCTTTTTTCGTTTGAGCGGTTCAAATTCTAACACCTTATAACTTATGAACTGTCAAAAAGTGAGGTTAATACATATGTTAATACATATGAATATCCGTTGCAATGAGAAATATGATGAAAACGAGGGTTTGCACGCTATTTTAAAACAAGCTCAGTGACAACGTAGATTGTACTCATTTATGCAACTAGTATGGAGTTGTCAAAAAATAAGCAAATTGGTTCTAGTTCGGCGAGTGGAATTCACCCAGATTCTGGATAAATGTTTAAGATAGTAATTTTTGATAAGTTCAAAATGGCGTTCACAGAATGTCAACGGGTGATTTCTGCACGTTATTTAAAAAGTCACTAAAGTCCTAATCACTTTTGAATGGAAGGAGTGTCTGCGGTTCCTACCGTATGTTTTTCATTAAAAATGAGTAAAGTTTACCCGTTTAATCTGCGTACATTTTACTCAGTTTTCCACGGCCATCTTTACTCAAAATTGAGTAATAACATGTTAACCCATTAAGTAAAGTGACCAGATTTATCAAGGCAGAAGTAAGTGCCCAGTTTGAGTGATTTTTGACTCGAAACTGATAACCTGTTGAATAGCGTGTAGGGTTCAGCAATGACCATGCCCTTCGTCACGTTTCGAACATGCATTACGCATCACATGTTTCTTAATCTTGTTTTCGTATATCAATACACTGAACGTATTTTTATTTAAAAGTCTGAGGATTCACGTGGAATGCTTTTTGCTGATTTTGTAGATGCTAAAAGGATGTACAACCTGGGTACTTTAGATTTTGTAGATGTTTAGTTGATATTTTGGTGTAAATCTAGATTCCTGGAATGTCAAATATTGTCTTGAGCCAAGGCGTACGGATTAAGGCCGAGCTACAATGGAGAGCGCAGCGGCGCGGTGCGGCAGTTTCTGACAGTTAATCCATATATTTTATGTCAAAAACTGCAACACCGCGCCGCTGCGCTCCGCATTGTAAAGGCCGAGCTACAATGTGGAGCGCAGCGGCAGTTTTTGACATAAAATATATGGATTAACTGCCAAAACTGGCGCACCGCGCCGCTGCGCTACCCATTGTAGCTCGGCCTTAACTCGGCCTTTACGGTATCGCACGATGATTTTCGAATCATCGTTCATGACACGATGAAACAAAGGAAACCCATGGCATGAATTTGAAGAAGGTATTATGAAATCATCTTTCATCATAATGAAATAAGATTGTTAGTATAATGAGTTTTAATATTGTAGCTGCTTAGCATGTTAGAAAAGTAAGGTATTGAGCTAAATAAGAAAAAAATTAACTTTGGTCAAAATGATCAACGATATAGTGCTGCTGACAGCTCTTAGACGGGACTGAAAAGTACCATTTCCATTTTTCTTACCCAATCCATTCCCGAAAAATGCCACCCCTTCCAACTATAGACATTCTATGTATATAGACCGGACAACAATTGCCTTATTCAGCCAAACGACCTGTCAAAAAATGCAGCCAAACGGACTGTCAACTTTTGATTCACTTTAAAGGAGCAAGTATTGTGATCAAGTATTGTTTTGACAAAATCCAATTATGAACAAATAAGGGATTTTCTACTTCCATATTCAGTAAACGTAAGCATTTTCGGTGTATTATTTATTGCATCATATTATCTTTCTTTGGAACTTGGAAGAAACCCATAGAATTCACTTCACATCGCGAGTTATTACCACAATTTCGCTCCAAACAATTCATTTTTTACACGGTACTTTTCACTATACTTTTTAAGGAATATCTTCAAACGGAACCAAAACAAACTATCAACATCGAAACCGAATCTGTTTTTAGCCTATTGTGCTGTTTACTTTAAGTTTGTACAAATTCAAGTGGTGCCAGATCAATTGCTAAAATTTATGACATTTTTCAGGGGTTCGAATTGTATGATTTTTTGTTGTCCGGTCTATACTTCCAACTTAGGTAAACAACGAGTAATCGGCCGATTCACAATAGACATATTATGAATTCAACGAAATATGTGCTTTTTAAAGCTACTGCCATTGAGTTAACATACATCATGAATTGTTTTCTTGACTGTGGCTCAAGTGATACTTTTGTTTAGGATTTGATGCAATAATTTCGATGACTACCTTTAATATAAAAGGGACCAATATGGAACAAACATTCCACCTTCCAACTGAATAACGGAAACTCCACCATCAGTTCAAACTAAGCTACCGTTTATTGAGTAATCAAAATTATAAATATTTCTGACGGGCACTTTGAACCGTGCCCGAATCGACTAGTACCGATACTTATTGCTACTTTAAAGATCTATAAATTACTTCTTTTATTCACTAAATAATTCTACTGTCGCTATCTTGCTGTATGACTAGCATTAGAAACTGTTGCAATCTTAGGCAAACTTGTTAGTTTTTGTTTTTCGAAAATATAACTGTTTTTGAAAATTTAGGAAAATTCAAGGATTTGGATTGGCAGACGGTTGGGCACCTTGCTGCGCAAGGGATTGCTGTGCTGCTTGTTGTTGCTGCTGCTGTTGTTGTTGATGTTGTTGCTGTAGTTGCTGAAGTTGTTGCTGTGCCTGTTGTTGCAACTCTTGCTGTGGGGTCTGGAGCAACTGTTGAAGTTTCAATGCCGAAGGCATTGTTCTAAGATCTACAGTTGGAGCACCGGCCCCAGCGGCACTTTGTATGTAGGCAAGCAATCTGAAAAGAATTCATCTTTATCCGAACAGGTGGAATTTATTTCGCCGATAGTTTACCTTCGAAGCTCATCCAGAGCATTGGCCTGCATCAAAATGTAGTTCTTAGCGAGCAGAAGTGTTGCAATCTTGGACAGTTTTCGCACGGATGGTGAATGCGCGTAGGGAATAACACTGCGTAGTTCGTCGAGGGCGTCGTTCAAATCGTGCATCCGACGTCGCTCGCGGGCATTTATATTCAGCCGGACCGATTTGCCCTGGCGATTCTTTTGCTTACCTCCAACCCCCGGCGGCCCGGGCTGATGATGCGGCGGTGGACTGAAATGGCTTTGGGTTGATTAAGTTACAGTCCAATACGATAAAAACCGGGGTGCCAGTTACCTTTCCGCGCTACCAGATGGACGGTTTTCATCAGTCAGTGCGGCGGATACGGAGGCATGTGGCTGTGCGTAGAATCCGCCAAGGCCGACCGTTCCTAACGGTGTTCGTCTCCCGGGAACGCTTTGCGGAGGACTTGGCGTGGGCTCCGGATGGTGAGTGTGAACTGAGCCGGCCGGTGGACCCAGGTGGAAACTGAATGGGTTGTGTGGATCCATTGCTGAAAAATAATAGTACACGTTGGTTGATGAACATTTTTGCTATGGGAACAATATTAGAAAACATTGATAGGTTAATGTAAAGCCGACAATATTTTTTCTGCCGACATCCTATTACTCTCAAGACCGTACAAAAGACATCTTTCTTTGAACGGCCTATAGCCTAAGCATAGAGCAACCAAAATTAAAGAATTTAGTTATATAGGGTAGGGAACGGCTTAAGCACTCCGAGACCCTATTCCAAGCACGCGGTAAACGTTAACCTACAACGCTCATTTTTTGCAGTATGGTGCTTCACTACATGGAGCATCACACTGTAAAAAATGAGCGTTGTAGGTTAACGTCTACCCCGTGCTTGGAATAGGGTCTCGGGGTGCTTAAGCCGTTCCCAACCCTATTTTCTTTTTCACTCTTCTGCACTAAATATTTTCCCTACTCTCATCTTTCGAATCACTTCAAAATATAGAAGGGAACAAATGTTGTCGTATCGGCTAAGACTCACTAGGGATTGTGTGTATACAATTTGTTTTCATAGCTTCCTGTTCCGAAACAGCCTCAGCGAAGAGCCTAGGTCTATATGATGGACGTTATAACGTTTGGAACCTTAAGGTCACCTGCGTCTGCGTTCGTCAATTCTAGACGTATCTGAATTTGTAAACAAAGAGGGGAATTAAGATTCAAACGTAAAAATTTCAAAACTTTCAGTACCCTCACGGAAAGTAGCAGCTCCATCGTGTTAGGGAAAGGTTGTTTCTTGTGTTGGTGGCCCTAGTTTGGATGAAACTGCTAAGGGTTTCAAGAAATTAAAGTTTGAATCTTACTTCCCCTCTTTATTTACAAAATCAGATACGTCTGTTTGAAAAAGTACTCGAGAATTCATTAAGAATCGGAACGCACAATGAGTTTCCAAGGGCAACACATACCATAATAAAACGGCATTATGTTGATGACTACCTCAATAGCATTGAGACTATCGAAGAGATTAACCAGAATCACACTCAAACAGCAATCGAAATCCGATACTGGTTATCAAATCAGGCATTGCTAGGTCATAATGGAGAATCACAGAAATAAGGTACGAAAGATTTGACTTTGAAATCCTATTATGAATGATCTATGTAATTCTACGATCTTCGGTGACTAAACGTCATATGCTAAACTGCGCCATGAGCTTGTTCGATCAATTAGGTCTCCTTGATAATGGCCTTGTTTACGGCAAAATACTGATGCAGAACATCTGGCACAATGGCGTTCAATAGGTTATCCTTATATCATACGACGAAAGTATCTACGAAAATCGCTCTGTCAGACTCCGAAGTTGTCTTGGCATGGCATACCCTCCAAAGTTACTCTACGAATCATCGCATCCAGCCGTTGGTTTAACGATCCAACATTCCAGCAGCTACCGGAGGAGCAGTGGTTTAACTCGAAGAGATCTATCACGACCACCGACCACGGGCTTGTTATCTACATAAAGAAGTCTTCATCATGCGCTCTCCAGTAGAGTACGAACGTTTCTTCAACTGGAACCAACTGCTACGCGCAATTGCATATGTAATCCGCTATGGTACGCTCCTTAACCGGAATAGAGGAGTTGTAAGCAGCTTAGATTCTTCTGTGGAAGTTGGTTCAATCACAGGGCTACCCAGATGAGATTTATATGTTAACGAAAAACAAGACTCTAGAGGACTAGGAACGGTTAATGTTAGAGAAGTCAAGCCCTCTACGGGAACTTACGCCGATGCTTAATAATGATGGAATTCTTCGAGTCAACAATCGCCTTTCTAGCCCGAGGAGTAGCGGAAGATACAAAGTTTCCAGTTATACACCCCCGATAACACTGCGTCACTTGTATTATAGACGATTCCTATCATCGGCAGCTGCTTCACGGAAATTCTGAGACAGTCGTCAATTAAACACGTCAGCGATTCTAAGTTTCACAATTGCGCACTGTTATTAGAAAAGAAAAGAAGCGTTGTCAATGGTACAAAGTACGTAAAGCCAAGGTACGAGCACAAGCAACGCATCGCTTTGCGCCAACGACTTGAAGGTTATAAGATTAGTATCCAACAGAAAAGATGTCAGCTCAATGTCTTTCACCTCCTTCATCTTTGGATCTGAAGGAAAAAGCTTCCAACGTGGCCAAAAGACATCAAATTCCGGGAATTTAAGGATAGCAGATCAACCGTAAATATTTGAAAACCTTTGCAAACTCCGACTCTTGCACCGCTTGGAAACGGTACGTCCCGAACTGTTCAGTCGACGCCGGGAGAAGGTGACATTGAGGAGGAATAACTGAACCGCGATGCGCAGTAAATAGTCACTTTTGTATCCGCAATTGGTAGAGCGTACTCGTCCTGGTGAATTTTCCGATTCTAGCCTTCTTCCTCCTGCTGATGCTTCCAGTAGGCCACAGCTATCAACCCCTGTCAGCCCGCTACACCTGTCATCTTACCCATACTTATCGTCAACATGCATCGACCGTTACTTCAACCGACCGTTACTACAACCAGGCGCACGTCACAAATCAGTATGGAAGCCCTGGACTCTCCTAGCTCAGCTGTGCCCACTGTCGATTTCAGTGAAGTTCTATTTGCTCGTTCCAGCCGTCAAAGTCGTCCCGGCCCTGGGTATAGTTATGGGGACAAAACTCTCCAAGCTGCCATCCATAGGAAGTATCCTTCATCTAATGACGTTGCTCGGCATGGTGCTTTTGCCATGCGCTGAAATCTCAAATCTCGCTTTCTGAAGCCTCCCGAAGATTCAACGGTTGCCACCAAACGATGGTGACGATATCCACAAAAACCGGGAATCTGTTTATAAGCGTGTTCTATATTCTCTTCCATCGTGTTAGCGTCAGCAGCTTTATCGATACACAAGAAATGGAACGCATCGAAATCGAACGCGATCTTCAAGAAGACGGCCCATATCCAGATCGCTCTGCGGCATTCGATAAAATGAACCATCAGAAAGCAATTTCCTAGTAAGCCATGGGGAGTCACGATCAACTGCTGAACTGACTATGTCTGTGAAGATTGCAGATTATGCCTCGTCTAGCTTTCCTGTATCATTCGGCGTTCCTGAAGGCAGCCACTTTGGTCCATTCCTTTTCTTGTCATATATGAACGGCGTGAACTTGGTCCTGAGATGCCTGAAATTAGCCCACGGGGACGATCTGAAGCTGTACAACGTTATAGAATGTCCAGAAGACGCCCACTTGAGGGGTGATGTTAAGCTCCCCTTAAAGATTAAACGAACTACAGAGAGAGCGCCACACGGCGCATTGGGGTCGATGTCAGTAAAACCCCAGTTATGATAACTGGCTGCAAAAAGAATAATGAGTGGGCTGGCAGCTTGTCGTCTCCCTGAGTACTTCCGGGTGACATTGAGCAGGAAATGGTGGCACAAGCTGTCTCCATCCCATCCTAAACGTGGCGGGCCTCCAGTACGTTCCAGTCGGGCCTCACCTATCAGGCGGTAGTATGCCCATATGACCCTTTACCTGACTTACGCTGATCAAGCTCTGTACACGTTTTCCATGAAAGACCGTGTTAACCCTCACATGATCTGCCGCCTATAAGCTTACAAAAATTACAAACGGATCATTGTAGCGCCAATTCAACGTAGGTTTGGATAGTGACTGAAGAGGGACCCAACAGAATGGAGGGTTACACCTCGAGGAACAAATAAACCCAGGAGGAAGCAAACACCTGGTTTGCGACATATACTATTTTATGATTATGCAAAACTAGGTCTTCGGAGGACATTCTGAGGATTTCTGGCCATATCGACCACGTAGCGTGACTCTTCGGAGTCCGAGTTCCTGCGGAAAAATGTTTATATTCAAATCGTTGCCAAAACCTGCCTTGCGACACATCAAACTTCATGATTTTGCAAAACTAGGTCATGCAAAGAAGTTTTGAGGATTTCTGACCATACTGACCTTTGCCGGGTCCAAATTCCTCCGGGATAGTGGCCATATTCAAAAAGTTGCCAGAACCTGGCTTGTGACATATTAAACTTCATGATTTTGCAAAGCTTTGCCTTCACAGAACATTCTGATGGTATCTGACAATACTGGCCACCTGCAGTGGCCCTACGGGATCGGAATTCCTCCAGAGAAGTGTCCAAATTAAAATCGGTTTTCCTATGTGGTCAGTCAAGACTTCAACCACTACTCGCTAGACGCTCATCTCTTCAGAAATAACCTCGTCGATAGTAATAGTACGTCAGTGCAGCAGAGGAAGAAAATGATCCAACTCCGACTCTGAGGGAAGTTAAGGATGCCATCCACCAGCTCAAAACCAACAAAGCAGCTGGTAAAGATGGTATTGCAGCTGAACTCATCAAGATGGGCCCAGAAAAGTTGGCCAGCTGCTTGCAACGGATGATAGCCAGGATCTGAAAAACCGAACAGCTACCGGAGGAGTGGAAGGAAGGAGTTATCTGCCCCATAGATAAAATAGGCGATCATTTGGAATGTGAGAACTTCAGAGCGATCACAATTCTGAATGTCGCCTCTAAAGTGCTATCCCAGATCATATTCCGTCGTCTGTCACCTAAAACGAATGAGTTCGTGGGAAGTTATCATGCCGGCTTCATTGAAGGCCGATCGACAACTGACCAGATCTTCACCGTAAGGGAAATCCTCTAGAAATGCCGTGAATACCAGGTCCCAACGCATCAGCTGTTCATTGTTTCATCACTTCAAGTCCCGAATCTCATCGGGGACTGCGACAAGGTGACGAACTCTCATGCCTACTATTCAACATCGCTCTGGAAGGTGTAATGCGACGAGCCGGGCTCAACAGCCGGGGTACGATTTTCACGAAATCTGGTCAATTTGTGTGCCTTGCGAACGACATGGACATTATCGCAAGAACATTTGGAACGGTGGCAGAGCTGTACACCCACCTGAAACGCGAAGCAGCAAAGGTCGGACTGGTGGTGAATGCGTCGAAAACAAAGTACATGCTGGAAGGCGGAACCGAACACGACCGGATCCACCTAGGTGGTGGAGGAATTTGTCTACCTCGGATCCTTACTGACGGCTGACAACAATACGAGTCGTGCAATTCGAAGGCGCATCATCAGTTGAAGTCGTGCCTACTACGGGCTCCAGAAGAAACTGCGGTCTAAAAAGATCCACCCCCGCACCAAATGCACCATGTACAAAACGCTAATAAGACCGGCGGTCCTCTACGGACACGAGACAGGGACCATGCTCGAGGAGGACCTGCAAGCACTCGGAGTTTTCGAGCGACGCGTGCTAAGGACGATCTACGGCGATGTGCAGGAGAACGGTGTGTGGAGGCGAAGGATGAACCACGAGCTCGCTGCACTCTACGGCGAACCCAGCATCCAGAAGGTGGCCAAAGCCGGAAGGATACGGTGGGCAGGGCATGTTGCAAGAATGCCGGACAACAACCCTGCAAAGTTGGTGTTCGCTACTGATCCGGTGGGCACAAGAAGGCGTGGAGCGCAGAGAGCACGATGGGCGGACCAGGTGGAGCGTGATCTGGCGAGCATTGGGCGTGATCGAGGTTGGAGAGCGGCAGCCGCAAACCGAAAATTGTGGCGAACTATTGTTGATTATGTCTTATCCTAAATGTGATGGTGAACAAATAAATGTATGTATGTATGACATCGCTCACGCAGTGTGGCATTGTCCGGATAACAATGCCTCCAGAGCACGACCCTAGTGGCCGAGGTAGACAACTCTTCCACGTGGGAATGCGTGACTTCCCCTACATGAAGCGATTTACGAATTCCTTTGTTTGTCTGATCTAAGACAGTAATGTCATCACTCCTCTCCCATCCGCTCTAGTAAATTCCCTGCCATTGTGTCTCAATTAAACTATCCAGTTGTTTCCGTGCTACTTGTAACTGCCCAGCAAGCTGTGGTCACTAGGCTGATGCAAAATTCGAAATGTTTGTTCCCGCTAAGCTTAATCGACGCCAATTTGAGTCCTGATAGTCCCCAAAAAATTTGAACACATTTGGTTTTAATTTGGCTTTGCACACGCTATTCAAAGTTTGTATGGGAATTAGTATGAAGAATCTCAAACTTACATTTCCAGATCCCTAACATCGATATTATGTCCTTAAACCAAATCTAATTAAGGTTCATATAGTGTAAGTTGCCAACTATCAAAAGGCCGAAGATACCTGACATGTAAATTTTATACAAAAATAGTTATTCAACAAATAAAATAATAAGAAATAAAAATATATAATATATATAAAATATATAATATAAAATATATAGAATATATAATATAGTATATATAAAATAATCTATATAAAATATATAAATATGAAATATATAAAATAATAAGAAAACAAAAATAAAAATAAAACATAATACCTAAAGATTGTATTTTATGTTTTATTGAATAACTATTTTTGTATAAAATTCACATGTCAGGTATCTTCGGCATTTTGATAGTTGACAACTTACACTATATGAATCTATATTAGATTTGGTTTAAGGCCATAATATCAAGATGTTAGGGATCTGGAAATGTAAGTTTGAGATTCTTCATACTAATTCCCATACAAACTTTGAATAGCGTGTGCAAAGCCAAATTAAAACCAAATGAGTTCAAATTTTTTGGGGACTACCAGAACCCAAATTGGCGTCGATTAAGCTTAGCGGGAGCAAACATTTCGAAATTTGCATCAGCCTAGTGGTCACCCATCTGCGGTTAAGTTCCTAAATGGGGCTAGCAGCGAGGATTCCGTAGATGTCGCAACGATGACCAGCAAATAATACATTGAATTAGTTACCTATCTAGTCCCTTCCAAACGACATTGTGACCCATTAACCTCGTGAGCCAGCCACGAGTAATTGGCACCCCACTTTTACTTACATCGAAAAATAAAACATTGCTACAATCTTAAATATCGGTGCGGTAAAGTGTTACACATACTTGAGCCTAACTTAAAAAAAGCATCTGATAGATATTTCTTCAAGTGACCCCACTTTACACAATTTCCCCCCATATTTTGATGAATCCTATGCACTTTCTTAATTCTTCACAACCAATGAATTCAACGTCCCACTCCATTCTTGTACGAATTTTCAAAAGCTTTTGAAAGCTCAACCGTATTAAAGCACTGTACGGCGTAGTTCCAAAAACTGCCCGATAGTGTCGCTTCAAAAGCACCACTCCACCAGCATGGACCACTCTCACGCACAGCATCGCACATCGATTATGCTCTATCTTTCCCGAGGAAGATACAGAGAGGGAGAACCATGCCAAGGACAGAAACAATCAGATGGTTTCGAAAAATAGATGGTAAGGTTCGTCCTTCCTACACAACGAGTTGAACTGAAGCGCACATGTGCGGGAATAAAAGAGAGAAACAGCAGCGGTACGTACCTTTCAACGATGCCGTTTTGATTAAATCCCACTCGTCAACTCGTTTTGTCCCTCTACGACTTCAACAACGCACAACAGATCAAGTGTGATGAAGAGAGAGAATTTCCATAGAAATCAATTTTCCAGCTTCATCTCCCCACTCAAGTCGACGATGGTGATGGGTTCCGCCTGGGTGGGGGTGGCACTCCTACCTGTGTCGAACGAAGAAAGGGAACTGAAATCACTCAACAATTCTGGGTAAGGTTTCTCCGGCCGCGAAGCACTCGAAAACTTTTCCAAACAACCACCGACCTACCGATGTTTGTACTTTTTTCCAGGAATTACTACCTCAAATTTCCCCCGACGACGACGACGACGGTGACGACAACGGAACACTTTGTTCTGCCGTGGCGGGTTGGGCCAAAAAGTTTTCCCGATTCGCGTTCGAAACAACAATCTCTATCGACGACGACGGTGATTCTGCGGTTTGTGCTCGAACTCCGGTAATTGTCGTTGGTCTCGTAATTTCACCCCGATTCCCAATGATGGCGCTGTTGTCAGTCTCTTACCAGGATCTGCTTGTATGTTTTTTTTGGTGTGTTATTTGTTCATTCGTTTGTTCGAGGGTATTTAAACACGATGAAAGCTCCTCCTGGGAGAGTTCACACAAACAATACCATACACAAACACACACACACACACACAGGAAGGTTTTCAAACAGTAATGAGGGTTGTTTACCTTTGTCTGAAGTTTTGTTTGGTTTGGTTGTTCGCGCTTTTCCGAATCACCGCGGCTGCTTGTTTGCTCCTGGTAAGTTGCGAGACGGGAAGGGTCTGGAAAAGAATGTTGCAATTAATTAGTTTGCTATTTGTTTTAATTAATTAATCCTTGATCAAATACCTCAGCATAAATTCGCAACGTTGAATGACACAATCGCACGCTCACACACCTCCGCGGCTGCTGTAATACACGTGTCGCCGACAGGGAGGGACTTAATAACTGAGGTAACGGTAAATCCCCGGGACCACCGCGAGCCGCATGTAATATTTATAATAGAACGATAACAACGGCAACTGAATTGAATAAAAACTAGCAGCATCGCATTCGGCGAGTAACGAGAAGAGAATCGACTAGAGGGAGCCGAGATTTTTAGGGGCCATCCTTTTGGTCGTCCTTTCGTTCGTCGTGGGTTTGGGCTTGGGTTGGGTTTGTGAGTGTGTGCTGCCTGGCAAGTTTCGCTTGCGGTCTGTTTAGTGTTTGTGACCAGGACGGGCCGAGAACGCGTGGCGTGGATGCATTGAAGTTGTAGTTGTCGAATTTATTATGTGGAATCTGAACAGTTGGCTGATGATGCCGTGGGATATGGTTTTTAAAGGGAAAACTACTCACAGGGGAATCGATGCGGTTGGGAGGATTGAGTTGCTAAAGGCGGCTGGGTTTGGAAAAGCGATACTTTTGCATTACTGTTGAGAGCAGAGGCTGTATGAATTTGATTGTTGCCATGGTTTTTAAGAGGTTTACGTAATTATGTTGTTTCATTTTTATCCTTTGATTTTATTGAAATAAAAATGAATGTCTTGATGTGAATCAAGTACCTTGCTATTCCTGGTCTAACGCCAAGGTAAGCTTAATAAATAATGAAAACTCAGTCTAGTATGTCCACTAACATGATCTGGATTCTCGGTTTATGAATTTATCATGACCACAATTATGAGCACCAATGCACAGAGGGAAAAAAAGTGCCCAAAACGCGAAAGAATTCTATATTTCAGCTCCGAGTGAAACGATTTCTATAAATGTTACCTTAATTTAAAGTAAAATTTCCAAGGAATCAAAAGAACGTGGTCTCGTTGACCGCACAAAACTGCCTGGGGAGCAAATGAGCTTATTTTACCCCGGTTCTCCTAATATTTCCTTGTTGTTCAGAACCTATTAAAAAAGATTGCGTTCACCGCACGGCTCTGTGAATGAAGATATAGCTGATTTTACCCTGATTTCCCTAATATTGTTCTTTTTCAGAAATTTCTTTGCTCGATGTGATTAAAGAAAAACAAAATAAGGCTAGTCCAATGTGAAATTTCCTGTAGAATTGACTAAAGTTAGTTTTGTTCACCGCACGGCTCTGTGAAAGTATATATGGCTGATTTTACCCGGATTCCCCTAATATTTTCATGTTTTTCATAATTTTCTTTGTTCGGTTTGACTCAAGATCAATAAAATAAGGCTATTTCTTTGTAAAATTTTCTGTAAAATCGATTAAAATTTGTTTTATTTATCGCACGGCTCTGTGAACGTAGATATGGCTGATTTTACCCTAATTCTCCAAATAGTTTTGTGTTTATCATAAATGTCTTTGGTCGGAATTACTCAAGATCAATAAATTAAGCCTAGCCCTTTGTAAAATTAGCTGAGAAATCGATTGGAATTGGTTTTGTTCACCGAAAAGCTCTGTGAACGAAGATATGGGCGATTTTACCCCGATTCCCCTAATATTTTTGTGTTATTAAGAGATTGCTTTGTTCGGTGTGACTCAAGATCAACAAAATAAAACTAGTCCTATGTAAAATTGCCTCAAAAATTGATTGAAGTTGGGTTCGTTCACCGCACGGCTCTGTGAATGAAGATATGGCTGATTTTACCCTAATTTCCCTAGTATTTTTGTGTGAATCAGAAATATTTTTTCGGTGTGTTTCTACAGCAACTAAATAAGGCTAGTCCTATATAAAATTTTCTGGCCAATCGATTGAAGTTGGTTTCATTCACCGAACGCATCTGTGAATGAAGATATGGCTGATTTTATCCTGATTCCCCTAACATTTTCGGGTTTTTTCAGAAATGTTTTGTTCGGTTTTTTTCTAAAGCATGAAAATAAGGTTAGTCCCATATAAATTTCTTGGAGACTTGATTGGATTTAGTTTCACCACTCTGTGAATGAAGATATGACACATTTTACCCTGACTCCCCTGATATTTTTTTTTGTAATGCAGAAATTTCTTTGGTCGGTGTAAATAAAGATCAACAAAGTAAGGCTAGTCATGGGATAAAAGATGGGATAAAAGAGAACCGGGTTTTCGTCCGGGCTCAACAATCTTCTATACAGATGGTTCAAAGCAAAATAGTTTGGTAGGGGCTGGTATAACTGGTCCTGGGATAAACTTGTATGTGGCAATGGGAAAATATCCCACAGTGTTTCAAGCTGAAATATACGCCATACTGGAATGTGCATCAATCTGTATGAAAAGAAATTATAAAAATGCGACCATATGCATTTGTTCAGATAGCCAAGTAGCTCTGAATTCTTTAAAGTCAAAAACATTCACATCTAAGCTGGTGTGGGAATGCGCACAAGTTTTACAGCAATTGTCCTGTCGCAACATGGTTAACCTCTATTGGGTTCCTGGTCATTGCGGAATTGAAGGAAACGAAAAAGCTGATCAGATGGCAAAAATAGGGTCATCCATGCAATTCATAGGGCCCGAACCATTTATTGGTTTATCTTCTTGCGCCTTAAAAGTAGAACTAAAGAACTGGGAAAAGGGCAAAGTACAGGCTATCTGGAATAGTACCTCCAATGCCCGGCAATCCAAACAGTTCATTAAGCCTAACGCTTCTCATGCGAAAAAGTTACTTAAATTTTCGAAACATGACTTGAGAATATACACTGGTTTGATAACTGGACATTGTCCGAGTAAATATCACCTGAAAATCATCGGTAAACTTCATGAAGATAAATGCCGCTTTTGTGGATTAGAGAGTGAAAGCTCTAAGCATTTAATATGCGACTGTGTTGCACTATTCAATAAACGATGCAGATTTTTTGACAAGGGGCTCATTGAACCCTGTGAGGTCTGGAACGCTGCTCCCAATCAAGTGGTACACTTCATAAGAAATGTAGTACCTGCTTGGGAAAATTGCCTACTGCCGTAGTGGTAGTTACTCCAAATAGTAACTTACCTTTGCGATTATATGGCATAAATAAAAAGGAGGACACGCCACAATAAATCAAATCAATGGTCGCAGTGGCAATACGTCCCCAACAAGGGAAAAAAAAAAAAAAAAGGCTAGTCATAAGTAAACTTTTCTAGAAAATCGATTAGAGGTAATTTCGTTCACCGCACAGCTCTGTGAACGAAGATATGGCTAATTTTACTCTGATTCCCCTAATATTGTTATGTTATTCAGAAATTGCTTTGCTCTGTGTGCCTCAAGATCAACAAAACTATGCTAGTCCAAGGTAAAATTTTCTAGACAATCGATTGGTGTTAATTTTGTTCACCGCACGGCTCTTAGAACGAAGATATGACACATTTTACCTTGATTTTCCCTATATTTTCAACATAAAGAAAAAAATCATTATTAGTAAACAGGGCCCCGCTAAACCGTCACCGCGGTGAATGAAACCAACTTCATTCGATTCTGGAAAATAATTTACATAGGACTAGCCTTTTTTGTTGCTGTAGAAACACACCGAACTAATAAATTTCTGAATTATACAAAAATATTACGGAAATGAGGGTAATCTTCATTCACAGAGCCATGCGGTTAATGAAACCAACTCCAATCAATTCTTCAAGCAATTTTACATAGGACTAGTTTTATTTTGTGGTTCTTGAGTAACACCGAACAAAGCAATCTCTTAATAACACAAACATATTAGTGGAATCGGGGTAAAATCGACCATATCTTCATTCACAAAGCTGTGCGGTGAACTAAACCAATTTCAATCGATTTCTCAGCCAATTTTACAAAGGATTTGTCTTTATTTGTTGATCTTGAGCAACTCCGACCAAAGAAATTTACCATAAACACAAAACTAGTTGGGGAATCTGGGTAAAATCAGCCATATCTACATTCACAGAGCCATGCGGTAAATGAAAGCAATTTCAATCAATTTTTGATAGAAAATTTTACAAAAAATAGCATAATTTTATTGATCATGAATTTATTGAAAACATGAAAATATTAGGGGAATCAGGGTAAAATCCTCCATATTTTCATTCACAGAGCCGTGCTGTGAACGAAACCTACTTCAATCGATGTTCCTGGAAATTTTACATAGGATTAGCGTCATTTTATTTATCATGAGTCACACCGAGCAAAGAAATTTCTGAACAACAAAGAAATATTAGGAGAACCAGGGTAAAATGAGCTCATTTGCTCCCTAAGCAGTTTCGTGCGGTCAATGAGACCACGTCCATTTAATTTCTTGGAAAATTTGCTTTAAGTTAAGGTAACATTTACAAAAACCGTTCCATTCCGAGCTGAGATATAGAATTCTTTCGCGTTTCGGGCACTTTTTTTCCACTGTGCAATGAGTCATGTTTTATAAACATCGTTTGCAACATTAGTCTGCCACGAAAATTCTTCGGATTATAATGTAATAATGAATCAAACTTAGTTTTAATAACAACTTTACCTATAACCCTCAAACCACTTTTTACACAACTAAGGTCTTTATCCACAATAATCCGGACATCTCCAAATTTAATAAAAACTAAGAGCGAAAGTAAGGTTGGTAAGGTAAGGTTTACTTCAATTAATAAATCATTTATTTGTACAGGCTCAATCGAATCAACTTTACAGAGCTGAAATTTCATTTTTATGTGCATCGGATGTCTTAAAACTAAAGTTAGGGGGATAGAACCGATAACTCACGGCCGTCTCGAGATTAATAGAAAATAACAATTTAACGAAGCTGGGAAGCGAAGTAAGATTTACAAAACACATTAATTTTAAATTTTAAATTGTCTTAAGACTTATAACTACTCAACTTATGGTTTTCTTTTGGCTTGAACATTTTTGAAAAACAAAAAAAAAAACACTCACACAAACACATACACAGATAAGAAAAATAAACTTACAGTAAACATACTGGTTAAACAAACTACAATCTAAGGAAAATGTTAGTCTAAAACACAAACACTCAGAAGCAAAAAAACGCCAAGCTAAATTTTGGTTCCGAAAAACGCGTTGTTCAACCTTTTGTAACCTTGTCAATTATCAATAATTTTAGCTGAAAATTTGACAACACAATAACCAATGTATAGATCTTATGTGATCAAAGTTTCCTGTTGCTAAAATTTAAAAATTAGAAGTTATTATTAAAGACTGTATTCGATGAAATTTGGACACACCAAATAGGTCACCAAAAAAATTCCTTGAGCCCGATTCTTTTCAAACTTTCTAAAATAAAGTATTACTAAATGGTTAAGTTTTGACATCATTGGTTTATTGAACCTCTTCTCCCAACCCAAATGCTCGCACCTTTGCCTTGACCCTTTTCATCAAATTTTGGGCAATGATAGGACCGACTTGCTTACTTACTTTTAACCACACTTTCTTTAGTTCAAGTTCATTTTCTATCAGTTTTGGAGTTTTAACGAGCTTTGCCTTCATGATTGCCCAAAATTTTTCAATTGGGCGAAGAGTTTGGAGGGTTGACGTCTTCTGGTACAAAAACTACATTATTATCTTTGTACCAGTCTAAGACGGGCCGGGCATAGTGTCAAGATGTCAAATCCGGCCAAAACAGTGTTGGGCCATCGTGAGATCTCAAGAAGGCAGAAGTCGTTTTTGGAGGCATTCGTCCTTGTAGATTTGTCCGTTGACGGTCCCAGAGGTGATGAAGAGCTGACTCATTTTGCCACATTCGCAGATGGCTTGCCAGACAAGGAATTTTTTGGCGAACTTCGACAGTTTTTTCTTCCGTACACTCTCTGGAGCGGTCAACTTAGAGGTGGCGACATAGTGTTCCTGTCCTGGCATTTGTTTGGTGTCGGCTTTAATGTAAGTCTCATCGTCCATCACAATGCAGAACGGTTTTGTGAGCCACTCCCTGTACAGTTTTCTTGCACGAGCTTTGGCCACCGAGTTCTGTTTATCGCTCCGATTCGGTGCCTTCTGGACCTTGTACAAATGTAATTCAGAACGTTTCATTGTTTTCTGCACAAAACAAACTGAAACTTTTGCCTTTTTCGCAACATCCCTGATGGAAATGTTGGGATAACGCTTAAATTGGTTCAATACCATCCTGGCCTTCTCCGGATTTGATGTGCCACGTTTTTTGCCACTACCATTTTTCCGCTTGCTTGTCTTACGGTCCTTGAACGTTTTGATCATATGAGATACGGTTGAATGTGCGATTCCGAGCTGTTTTCCAATCCATCGATGAGAAGCGTTTGGATTTTCGAAGTGAGTGCCCAAAATTTGTTGGCGCACTATTTCTTCATTCGAAGCCATCACTGAAATCACTCGACCGATTTTCACGAAACTCATTACACAATTGACACAACACAATGAAATACATTCAGTTAAAATTTCAATAATTTTTACCCACACACTAAAAAGTTACGAACAACTGCGTGTGTCCAATCATTATCAGTCGTTACATATGCAGAATGTCATTTTTGGACATAGAAATTTCAAAAATCTGTGTTGCTGTGAAAAACTTTGGAAGCATATTAAATATTTCACCATAGCTTCAAATAATACTATGCACGGTAAATCTGGAAAACTCTTCTTATGACTATATTTTGCACATTTTCAAGATTATAGTTTATACGTCAAAAAGTGACTAGTTTTTATACACTAATGAAGAGTACTTTTTTCGCAACGACTGACGATCACTAAAGTTTTTTCTCGTCGTCTCCAACGTAGAGACCTCGGAGAGAAACACCGTGAAGCGATGCGATACTGGTCCCCACCAGTATAATTAATGGTTACCACCATTTATGGGTTTACATACATTAATTGTTATGTTATGTAAACAAACCCAAAAAAGGAGAGAGTTTCTCTCCCATGTGCGCATCAATACACAGAGTGCACGCAATAGATCGCTAGAATAACTATACAAGCCACAGTGGTACATGAGCGTCTTTCCATGCGTCAATTTTTGCCTGTTGAAGTGGCGGACTTGTTCCGTTGCTACAACCTACCCCGCAGTGGGATGTTAGGCAAAGATTGACGTCCATGGTTCGAGTACCATTGGATACATGCCCTTTCGCTCAATTTTCAAAACATCTGTTAGATTTTCCTACCTGCCGTACTCTGACGGAACTATCAACACATTCTAGCCAAAAACATTAATGTTCACTCTTGGTGCCTCATGGTGATGAGCGAACATCTCCTTCTACATCATAATCGTTACTCCTCGCACGGAGAATACATAACATAAAAATTAATGTATGTTGTCATACATTTATTCTTAAGATTTCATTGAAAGATTTGATTTTCAATTGAAAGGTTCTATTTCTGGCTGGAATAGTTACTAGTATACAGTGGTGGCGAAAATATTAAATACATCTACAGTTTTTCATACCAATTTGTCATATTTGACATTCTCTATGTCAGCACTCAAAGGATAGATTGAGCTGAAATTTTAACTATAGCTAGACAATAGAAGTAACCTGAATTTCAAACTGTGTTGAATTTATAAACTGTGCTTCAAAGTCTTTAGAATAACATCCGATTCAACTTTAAAAAACATTTATTTTCTTTTACAAAATAGTTTATTTCATAAGAATGAACTATTTTGCCGAGGAATCCACTCTTGTAGAACTTTTCTATTTTAAATAATTAAAAAACTAAATTTTTGCCTATCCTTCTAACATGACGAATTTAAGGCTAGTTTGAAGATTGTACTTGAAAATTTAAAAATTAAAAACGGTGCATTTGTTATTTTCGCCTATTGTGTAGTTGTTCACATACCTTTGCCATACCTTCAACAACTTTCGAAAAAAATCCATGGAATCTCGATCCCCTGTAGTACTGTCAATATTAATCAAAATCTTAAATTACCCATGGATATTTCTTTCGAACTGTGATGTTCTCAGTAGGTTTTTGATGAAATAATCATCGGAATTCTCCTTCAATTTTTTTAACTCTCTTTAGAAATTTAGCTCAAATAATTTTTAAATTTTCATTGTGTTTTTCATAGTTTTCCACTTTAAAACAATTTTGGTTGATGATTTGCGCACAGAACATTCAAAAAGTTATTCACTAAGAAACTTAAATCGAATTCCACTGAATGGTTGAAAAATATCCACATCGTGGAAACTAAAAAAAAATCTTTCAAAAATCAAAAAAAAAAAATCAGTAATATGGTTAGTTTAGTTAGAGAAGTAAAATTGCTAAGTTAAGAAGTGATTGCAATTTCATTTTATGAAACAATTGATTTGCAGAACTCTGTACAATATGAAAAATTAAGAGATATGTATCCTAATACATCAGATATTTTAATTTTTTCAAGAAAAAATTGTCATGGAACAGGTAACAGGTTTTTCCATTTTTTAGTTGATTTTGATAGTTTTTTTTTTAAATATTGAAACCCCTGACCACGGTTTATTTGGGGACACCATGCCCCAGGTATTTATAGACTTTTCTGCAAGGAGCAACTTTAGGCTAATAGCTGCATATGAAAACGCCTAACATTTCTTCTTAACTTTTTGCTTGATTTTTCAGCCATGAGACGCATAAAAGCATGACTGAGAAGTACCATGATCTACAACCGATTTTCAAATCTGGTTAATTTAAGTATTGGGAACGGAGTTGTGAAGGAATCAGAGATTTTCAGTTGAAACTTGACTCTATATAGATTCAGGACTATTCTTCGCCTCGGATTCTCTTAGGACCGAGGCGCTGAATAGCCCTAATTATTCGATTAAACCTGTTTTGATTTATCAATTAAAATAACCTGTCCCCAGCAATTACGCGACTTTCGTCGTTCTTTTCAATATTCTTATAAACGAAAAAAAAATCCTTCGCACAGGCTTCCTCCAGGCTCCCCTCCAGATTAATTGTCTAGCTTCACCAATGCACATATTCCCACAAAGGTTTGAGCTAGACGATTTATCTTTAAGATAATTCTATATGGAACAATAATTTAATCTGATTCACAGACAAAACAAAAACCGATCTGATTTCATATACAGGTATAAACTCCTGGGTCACTTTTCATCACTATATAGCAAAGTTATAAATTAAAAAAGGCAGTTGATTTCAACTTCAAATTTCCGTGAGCATAGCCCAGTGATCAAAAAGACCGACAAAATCCTGGACATTGGTAGTAGTGCTGTGGATTTTCATGGCGGTTATAAGACATCATCTTATCATCATCATTAGAACTCTCGAATGATGGTCAAATACTGTGTCACTCATAAACAGGTTGATCTCATTTGACGTTTGTAACAAAAGCCTTAACGGCCAGCCGTTTCAACTCAGTTTTGAGTCGTTTTTGACTCACTTTCGTCGAAAGGGGAGTCACTCAAATATGAGAAAATGTTAAATATAACTGGCATTGACAAGTCGACATATCAAAAACATCGATCAAATCAGATGGATGTTTTATCGACTGTCAATGCCAGTATGATAATCAAATTTGGTGCCACTTTTGACGAAAGTGAGTCAAAAACGACTCAAAACTGAGTTGAAACGGCTGGCTGTGTTCATGACTGCTGGAGAATGTGATATAAAGAGAGTAGAATAATCAATCACTCTCTTATTATCAGGGATAAGGTGCGACTCAAATCTCTTTGAGTGCAGCACGCGCTGTACGAGACAGCACATTAAATTTCAAAGACGTGAAAGTGCAGTCTGTACTCCCTGGTTGTGCCGTGCGCTGCCGTTAACGATTGCACTCTCCTTTGTCGTCTCTGTGCAAACACAAGTGAAAAAAAAAGACTATATGAACCCATACAATGCCTCTTTGTTACTAGCATCAAAAAATTTCATTTTGGTACCATTTAACAAAGCATGAGCTAACACAGAGTAAAGCACTGAGTAGAGCACTGTGCATTACTCTTTGTCTCTGAAAGAGAAGTGCATGTGCGGCTATCTGTCTCTCGTGCTGCTACGAAATTTCTCGCACATTCGTTTTGTGCGCTCTTCTGAAACAGGAGACGCACACTTGAAATTGGGTGAAGCACTTGCCTATTTTGCACTACTCTGTGTTTTTCAACAATCCCTGCTTATTATCTCTGAGAACGATATGCAAGAAAAATTAAAAACAGCATAATAGTTGTTAACCTCTAGAAATAATTGTCCAATTTCAATTCCTTTGGCACCGTTACATTCAAAAACTCACCCACCTCATGGATATTATCGGAAATGTCCGTATGGATTTATCTGGTTCCCGGAAATCCGAATTGTCGGGACTGTGGTCCGGTACGGAGACACTATTAGGGAATTTCAATTTCATTTCCCGGATCTTTGGAATAACTCCTACAAGCTATTTCTATTCCATTGTGGATCATATGCCGACTTGTTCCTGGAACGGCCATTCTGTAACAGGTTCTCCTGGGGTCTCAAATGGCCATGAACATATTTAGAAGTAAAGCTTGACAATATGGGTATCAAAATTCGTGAAATTTCTCCAGTAGGATGTTTTTTAGCGTTTTGTGGCCATCTGATGATTTGTCCCCGAACCGGTTACTCCGGAACAGATTCCCGAGGGACCTCAAGATGCCAAAAACAAACTTTGAAGGAAACCCTGGCAATATTGGTATCAAAATTCATGAAATTTCTTCAGAAGGCTATTTCTCGACGTTTTCTGGCCTTTTGATGATTTGTCCCCAGAACTGGTTCCCGTGGGGTTTCGAGAAGCCTCTGGGAACATGGCTATTAAATTTCCCCAGAAGACTACAGTTCTCCACGTTTTGTGGCTATCTGATGATTTGTACTTGAATCGGTCTGGTTTCTGTGGGGTCTGAAGTGGCCATCAACATATTTAGAAGGAAACCCTGGCAATATGGGTTTTAAAATTCATAAAGGTTCCCCAGAAGGCTTTTTCTCGAGGTTTTATTGCCATCTGATAATTTGTCCTCGGAACGGTCATCCCGGAACAGGTTCTCGTCGGGTCTCGAGTGGCCATTAATAAAACTAACCACAAAACATTGAGAAATATCCTACTAAAGAAATTTCCTGAATTTTGAAACCCATATTGCCAGGTTTTCTTTCTGAAAATATTCATGACTACCACGGGAACCTGTTCCGTGATGGCAGGTCCAAGGACAAATCATCAGATAGCCACTAAACGTTGATAAATATCCTTCTGTTTTTTTTAATTTTTTTTTTTTTATGAATTTTGATACCCATATTCTAAATATGTTCATGACCACTTGAGGCCAAACTTTATGGAGAAGTTTCCTGAATTTTGAAACCCATATTGCCAGGGTTTCCTGTTGAAAATGTTAATGGTCACTCGAGGCCCCACGGAAACCTGACAGGTCCGAAAACAAATCATAAGATGGCAACTAAATGTTGAAAAATATCTTACAGGAAAATTTTCATGGATTTTGCTGCCCGTATTCCCAGTGTTTTCTTCTAAAAATGTTCATCGTCACTCAAGGCTTATAGCCCACGATAGAATAGACATGATTTTCAAGAATTTTTCCAAAGATTTTTACCTTCATTCTCGGAAATTCAATTGATATTCCCAAATAGTATCTCTGTACCGCACTACAGCCCCGGAAACCCGAAATTCCGGGAACGAAATGATTCCAAATCTAGACAAAATCGTCAAAAGGTCGAAAGTAACAATTGTAAACAATGACTTAAAACGTAATTTTCCTGGAAATGCCAGGTTGCTAACATGTATATCCACTACCGACTTTAAGGTAATAACTCCCTGGTGCTATTTTGTTTGTGGGAGCAAGCAGATCAAAGAAAAGTACTCTAGAAGTTATTGTTTACAAATGTTACTTTCGACTATTTTGTCCAGAAATGGTCACAGTGCCAAAAGAATTAAAATCGGTCAATAATTGCCAGAATTCCAATCATTTGAATTTGATAGATTCCCGTTTTTAACGAACATGTCATGGAATTTAAGCTTCCTGTTAAAAAATAAAATGACATTTCATAGTGTAAAGCCCGAAAACACAAGATAGAGAAAATGAGTGAGAAACGCGAGAGAGAAATATCTCTCGTTTGTTATTTTATATCGATGAGAAGTTTGAGAGAGTGAGAGGCTCTTCTGTTGCTGTGATTTTCAATTGCAAGAATCTCATTTGTCAATTCTCTAACGCTGTCAGTACCGTGATGGAGCTCAGCACTGATTGGCAGTATTTAAAAATCCCGCCAAAGTCCCGCCAAGTCCAAAAAATATGGGCAACAACCGCTATTTTTGAAGACATTTCTGTCGTTCAACCAAACAGCATAAGTTGTCAATTTGTAAAAAAAAAAGCAAAACAGTCATCTTTACCTGTTTACACGCGTGAGGCTCAATCTTTTGTAGACTATACACAAAGAAAACAAGTAACTAAAAGTTCTGATAAAAGGGTATTAGGCATGTAGGTGTTAATCAGCAAATCGAAGGATTATGATGAGAATTCTCTTCAGCTTACTTTTTAAGTAACTAACCAAACTTTCTAGTTCGCATTCAATTTTTAAGCTTCTATCAGCATTCGTGTCAAAGTCTTAAGAAAATGAAGTTCATGAAAGGTTTGTTCAAGAGGTTATAAAGAATGCTGTTCAGCTCAAAAAATATTGAGATACGAACTCAACAAAACGAAAAAACACAACAAAAACATTTATATTCGACATTTTTGATCTTCTCTAATCCTGCAATTTATGATGATTGAGTTCAATTTTATGATTTTTTCTTGAGTAAATTAAATGTTTCATAAATACTTACTACCTAGTCTCCAACTCGGGTCCTCTTCTTTAAAACCGATATACACTAAAGTTTTTTTTGCACGTTTTTTTTCCACGGGTTGTTTTCGGTGATATCTCTAGAACGGAACAACTTATCGACCTTATTCAAATGACATTTTACGTTTTGGGCCAAAAGTAATCATATGGCAGTTTTTCAAAAAATTCACAATTCTTGGTGTAAATACTCAAAATTTTAAAAACAGCATTTTGACCATTGCATGCAATAGTAACGCATAGAAACAAAATCAAAGCAATATAAAATGTTCAAGCATGTGAATTTATCAACTCTATTTAGTCTTTTTTTACACGGTTCCATACTAAAAGTGGAACGTATCCCCCTTGCAAAAAAAAACCTTAGTGTACTTACCACTGTGCCATATGAACGAGGAGGTTTATGCTATGATTTTAGTCGAAGCGACAATTCCATACATTAGTATTTTTTGTTCCGTGTAATCTTATCTGAAACTAAATGTCTCTGATTAGATCATCTAGAACTCAATTTGAGCTACAAATTATTTAAGTTTACTTTGTTAATTCACCGCTTCATTTTCCGCATCCCATTTAGTTAACGGTTTTTTTTACGATGGTAACAAAATAAACCGTTCTTTTTTATTGTTTTTGAAAAATCATTTTTTTTGCTGTTGCATGTCGTCAAACTTGGAGTACTCTTCACATGTAAACAATCTTTTTGACATTTTTTTTAAATGTTACTCAGGCCTTTACATGTGTATATGTGTGTGTCCCCACCGTTCGGCAGTGTTTTTATGGAAGAAACATGTTTGCAGTTAAACGAACTGTTTTCTACTCCACAAACATTATTAGCCCGGGAGTTGGAAGGTGATAGCTCTGTTGGGTTCCAGTGACCAATTTCAGAATGCTCGGTTACTCACGTCCATTCTGAGGTCACTTTCACTAACAAAAAACCCCTTATAAACACAGTACACACATCAAATGGACAGTAGTATTGTGCATACACTTCCATTATCAAACCATATCGTTTTGAAGATGCAACGTATTTAGCAGTATCGTTCAAATTTAGATATAATCAGATAGATCTCACCGAAAATTGTTGCTACCGTTCAGTCTTCACTCTGCTAGTCCAGGATTTCACCTTTTGTTTAAGTTGAATTACAAATATTTTTTTCATTTTTTCTCGTGAAAACGACACAACAAAAGGAAAACACGTCAGTTTCTAAGCACGGCTTGCTACGATCGACTCTATTACTCAGAACTTTACGTGTACTTCAAAAAGTAGGGAAGTAGTTCAACATAGATGTATAATGAACTTTTGCGCTGATTAAAAGTACGATTACGGTAACTGTCCGATTAGCCGGTCTTGAATGACTCTGTCTACCATATCATAACCGGGTGGACTGTGGCTGGTGCAAAACGCCCTGTCTGAACTACCAGCTAAGAGCTCGTGTCAAAAATTGAAATCATTTCGGTTCATCTCGCGTGCTCAGGGTTGTCACATTATTTTTCGTTCTCATCTTTATTTTTTGCAAAACAAATCTTTTTTATTTGTGTTTAGTCTTGGTTAAAATTTTTGCTCTAAACTTTGTATTGTGAAAGTAAAGAAACTTTTCCTGGAGCCTTAAAGCTAATGCACTATTTTTTTCTATAATTGCTATTGAGTTGAATGCATCAAACATTTATCTCGAGTAATTCATGGTTAAGGTCTAAAATCTAATTGTAAACAATCAACGGTGATTTTTCACGAATCACAAATGTCTTACGATATCCAACTACATTATATATCCTAGAGGGTTTGAGCTGTTTAGTGGAATACTTGTAACTATAATTTAGAAGAAAAAATAGTAATCTCCATTTAATTCCAACTACCTTTGCTTATCTTCGACAGATACGCGTATTTCGTCTACAATGTGCAGACTTCTTCAGTGTCTCGTACTAATAACTCGACTCAGAGCAAGGTTGTTGGAATTAAATGGAGATTACTAAATTTTCTTCTAAATTATAGTTACATTATATAGTAGAGCAAACATTTCTCTACCAGATGCTGTTTTCGTGAATGTTTTGAGATTGGAGAGAAATATTCGTTAAGAGTCATTGTCATTGCAGTAGTCATAACTGGACCGTTTAGACCAAAGCGCTTGTTGATCTGATTAATTTACTCGGTATCGAAAGCACAGCAGATTGAGTAGAAAGCCTCTTTCCTGGTATCATCGAAAGTCTAGAATCTAAGAATATTTCCTGCTGCTATCCTGATATATATATATATATATATATATATATATATATATATATATATATATATATATATATATATATATATATATATATATATATATATATATATATATATATATATTTTCGAATTCTTACGAAGATGCTTTCTAGAGATCAGGAACTCCGAAATCCGTCAGGTGTTTTAAGTAGTCATCCTCACCAATATTTGCAAGGAGAACTATTAGCGAGACTTCAGCTGATTGTACATGTTCGGAAATTCTGGCCCTTCTGACTCGAAGATACGATTCGCTTTGTTGATAAGGAACAATAGCTTAAGAACTTTCAAAGTCTTCAATGCCAAGATACTTTGTAGTAACTTGCACAAGTAACTGTAGATATCTTGTCCCAATTGTTCCAGGTACAATGGCAGCTTTTGGCATGCGCTATTTGCACAAAGAGCCAAAGAGCAGCAAATACATTTGAAAATCAACAAATGAGGACAGTCACGTTGCAGCAACTTCTTGACATATCGGTCAGAACCCATCATGCAAATGCTCCATTTGGTCGAAAACCCACAAGCCTTTTTTGTAATTAACAATTGCGCAATACCTATGTATAGGTATTCGAGATAACAAGAAATCACGTGCAAAAAGCTTTGAAAACCAGAATATTATTGAGAAAATTATTCTAACTTTTCAAATTATCTCAGCGTGAATGCATAAAAATACTTCTAAATTGGAGGAACCGTATTTTTGTAGAAATGCCTGAGAGAAATTCTGCCGAAATTTGTTGCACAATCTCTTGAGGAACTTTGAAACAAACACTTCCCCATCGGAATTCTCAAGGAAATTATTTGAGTGATTTCTGGAGAACACTATGTAAGAATCCTTGCAGACATCCAAGACAAACCCCTTGTGGAATTTCTAAAGTTAAGAATTAAATATATGAGATAGTGGAATTCGTGCAAATCGTTCTTCATGGATTTCTCCAACAAATCAGGATTTTCTCAAAGGATTACTTTAAGAATTACCTCATAGTTTTTGTGTAGTTCTTTCAGGTGTTTCAGGGATTCCTTTAGAACCACAAAACTTTACAAGTCCAGAGATAACTCCAAAAATTTTATTACAAGAAAGTTTTATAAAACTGCCTATCAAATGCCAGAAGAAAATTTATGGAGAAATCATTTGGTAGCACACATACAAACTGACTGTCATCTGTCACTGGAGTGTCAGTGTCAATTATTTTCTTTTGCTTCATGGGCCTTAAACAGCATACTGTAAGTAGAATTGTTAAAAAGTTGGATCCTAAAATGTAATCATATTTTGAATTTTAGGTTTTAGCCAAACTAAAAAAAATCTTAAAAATCTTGGTTTATCTAAAAAATCTGTAATTTTTACATACCGATATCTATATGAAAAACAGAGTCGGATAGAGAAACACATATTTTCAACCGGAGATTTGTATGAGAGCAAAAGTAGGTAATTTTTAAGTAAAACATTGAACTACTTAAACTTAAATGTAATTTCGTTGGAAAAAATGTGCAAATTTTTTTGATCAAATGGTGTATGAATGAAGTCATTTTGTTTAGTTTAACGATAGTAAGAGGCGTTCAAAAACTTTTAATTTTTTTTAAATGACACCTGGTCTAGAAAATAGAAACGCGGGTCCTAGAAATACTTGGAACACACCTTTTTATGCTACTTCAACTTCCCAAGCTACCAAAAGTTCGAATTTTACTTGAGACAAGAAATTAGAAGTTCACATTTAGTTGAAATTTATTTCAATGGAACTTTTAAAAGTAGCTACGTTTAAGATGAAAACTCAGAATTTAACATTGAAATTTAGTTAAATGGAACTTTTCAACTGAATGTGAACGACGGGAATAGAATTCGCCGTCTCCGGTTAGCTAGTTCTACACAGAAAAAAATAATGAATTTTAACAGTCGCGTAAAATTCCCCCTCGTTTAATTTCAAGCCAAAGGAGTCTCGATTCTGTCTGTCTGTCTGTCTGTCTGAACCTCATAGACTCGGAGACAACTGAACCGATCTGCTTGAAAATGTGAATGCAGGGATTTTTGGGGCTAGGGAAGGTTCTTATGATAGTAAGATACCCCTCCTATCTCTGTAAAAGGTGGCTCGCATACAAATGAAACACACATTTCTGCATAACTCGAGAACCAATAAAGCAAATGAAACCAAATTTGGCATATGGAAGTTTTTGAAAGCAAGAAATGTTTCAATGGTGGTTTAACAACCCTCTCCTTTCTGAAAGGAGGGACTTTCAGGGACAATTTTGGCATGTGGAGATTTTTGAAGGCAAAAAACGTTTCTAAGGGGACTCGAGAGCCCTCCCCAATCTGAAAGGTAGGAAGGGTGTGGGGGGGTAGGGTTCCATATGAATAAAACACAAATTTTTGCATAACTCGAGAACTGACAAATGGAACCAGCAAATGAAAGCAAGAAATGTTTTAATAGTGGTTTGAACCCCTCCGTCCTCTGAAAAGAGAAGTGGGGGTAGAGGGCGGGGGGGGGGGCTACCCTGCAAATGGAACACAAATTTCTGTATAATTCTAGAAATAACTAAGCAAAGGATATCAAACTTGGCAGGTGAAGAGTTTTTAAGGCAAAAAATGTTTCTGAGGTGGTTTGAGACACCTCCTCTCTCTGTAAATGGGGTTTCCACACAAGTAAAAAACGTATTTCTGCATAACTCGAGAACAAATTCAGCAAATGTAACAAAATTTAGCAGGGGGAAGTTTATGAACGTAAAAAATGTTTCTAAGATGATTGGAGGCCCCTCCCATTGCTAAAAGGGAGGGCTCCCATACAAATGAAACACAAATTTCTGCATAAGTCGAGAACTAATCAAGCAAACGAAACCAAATTTAGTATATGGAGAGTTTTAAAGGCAAAAAATGTTTTCATGTTGGTTTGAGACCCCTCCCTCTTTTAGAAAGGGGGGCACCCACCCGAGAACTAATAATGCAAAAGGGACCAAATTTGGCATGAGCAAGTTTTTGAAGGCAAGAAATGTTTTATGGGTGTTTGAGGCCCCCCTTCCTCTGTAAAAGGGGGCTCCCATACAAATGAAACACAAATTTCAATCAAACATGAGAACTATCCCTACTGCTATGCAAATTTGTATGCAGGGGTTTTTGGGTCTGGGAAAAGGTCTTAAGTTAGTTCGAGATCCCTCCCTCCTCGGGAAGGGGGGCTCTTTTACAAATGAAAAACAAATTTCAGCCTAATTCGAGAAATAATCAAGCAAATGGAACCAAATTTGGCATGTGGGGGTTTTTGGAGGTGAGAAATGTTTCTATGGTGGTTTGAGGCCCCTCTCCTATCAGGAAGGGATTGTTCCAATACAAATGAAACAGTTTTTTTTAGCATAACTCGAGAACTTATAAAACAAATGGAACAAAATTTGACATGGGCGAGTTTTTGAAGGCAAGAATTGCTCTCTGGAAAGGGGAGCTCCCATACAAATGAAATACAAATTTTAACCAAACCTGAGAACTATCCCAACAGCTATTCAAATTTGTATGCAGGGTTTTTCGGCGCCGAAGAAGGTTCTTATGATGGTTCGAGACTCCTCCCCTGTTTGAAAGGGGGGCTCCTAAATAAATAAAACAAAAGTTTCTGCATAATTCGAGAACTAAGAAACGGAGAACAAGAAAACGGAACCAAATTTGGCATGTGGGGGTTTTTGGAGGCAGAATTTGTTTTTCTTAGATGGTTCGAGACCCGTCCCCTCTGATAGAAGTTGATCCCTTTGTAGTCAAGTATGGGATGCTTGAGTTACTCTCAGTGCTACATTATGCTCAAGAAGTTTATCTAAGGTTATGCAAGAGAAAATTACGTTCAAACTGACAGGATACGGCTTGTTTGAAGATAAATGTTTTGTCTCTGAAATGATTCTACACAGAAAGAAAAACAGATAGAAACTACCAATCCAAGGGTCAAATTAAAAACACAAACCACCGTTTTTTTTTGCAGAAATTTCACACATTAGCAATCAAATATATTTTAACCAAATTAATTCCGAATTTTTTCTTGTGTTTTTTCTTAAAAATTATGTGGCAAATATCCTTGACCAAACCGGGAATAGACGTCACCGTCTCCGAATTGGTAGTTCCACATAGAAAAAAAAAATTACAGTCGCATAAAATTTACCCTTGTTTAATTGCAAGCCAAAGGAGACGTAAACAATGAAATTGTTTGCAAACTTTCATGTGCCATACAACACTGTTTGCAATCTTTCATACAACAGACTAGATTCAGGCGTTATTTTGCAAAAAATTATATATCCCAGTATTTCCTGCCAAATGTAGTACTCCCTTAATGTGTATTAGATAACGCGGAAAATTCAATGTTTCTTTTTATCTTGTTGCAACGTTGCAAACGGATTATAATATTCCACGCAGCACAAAATCTACGCATCTTCTTTCATCGCTGCCTACAATAAGCAACTTTACCTTCCGCGTTTCGCCCAGGCACCCAAAGACAATCGAAGAAAATAAAAATTCAATTTGTATGGATGCTGTTGGATCCTGCTCCCTCATCGTTTTTCTCTCGCATCTTACTGCTTAGTTGCCACCTAGAAGCTCGTTAAATCCATATTTGCCCCGGGGTGGCCTATCTCCATTTGCCATTCCGAAGCGGGCACGAATCGATCGCATCCGCCGCAACCACCCCAAGACCCACTGTGTATTGCCTTTCTATATAGAACAAACCCCAGTTGGCATGCATGTGCGGTTTTTCCGTTTTTCGCTCGCTTCAGGGCATTTCAATTCGCATTTGGATTCGGTGGGGTAGAACGGAGATTTCCCATCAACAAGGCCTCTCTCCACCCACCCAGAGCCACATTCTGCTCCTCTCCTGTAGCAACCATTCGATACACATGATTATTATGATCGTGTGCAATGGTTCGATGATAACAAACGTTCGAACAAACCCGGGACAGCATTAACACCACCCTCCCTGTCCCCGTCGAATCCGATGTTGCTGCCATCCGGATGCGGGAGGCTGTAGTTGTCGAATATGATACAGTTTGCCTTCTTCCAAAAACTCCGGATCGGTTTTGTGTTTGCTGCTGATGTGAGTAGAGTTTGTAATTTTATGGGGAACGAGTATCATAGTCTATGTTTTTGGATGCGATTGCTGGCAGGGTTTGACTAGCTTGGCGACCCGGGTATTTTTTGGAATGTACATTGGGTATTAGAGAAGATCTCTTCCGGGTATTCGAGTTTCGGATTTATTCATATGCTTCGTTTCAGTAGTTTATTTTGATTTTAACGATCATATGTATAATGTTAAGGATCTTTCATCGTAGTTTTACTTGAAATTAAAGAAAGTAAACCAACGCAATTACCAAAACTGAGTAACTGAACCCAAGTCTAAATTTTGCTTGAGGTAAATATCTTTAAATGAGTTTATCTCAGCTAATAAGCGTCTAATCGTTTAAAGAGGGATCTTGTCATAACCAATTGTGAATTTGTCAGTCACTTATTCCGCGTCGGAGAAGAAGTAACTTGGTGTCACTGGTGGGGTAACTATAGTCACCCCAAGTGAGACGATTCTACATTTCATCTACACTGAAAAAAAAAAACTAATTACTACGAAATCGATCGTTTGGCTCACCAATCTATTCGTTGTTTCAGCACCGACATTGATTTGCACTATTTATGATGTACACTGATAGGCAAAATAAAGTGCCCATCTCTTCGTTTTTTCAATTTCTCTCATTTACTTGGTTCAAATTAAAGTTAACTCAGTGTAGTTTTTTTTCTTATTTTATTTTTTATATTCTTTTTAAGTTTCACTTATGGAATACTGAAAAAAAGGAGTTTTACTTAAAGAAAAAAAATCTATTTGTGTTGAAAAAAACAGTGACAAAATAAAGTGCCCACTTCAAAAATCGATATGTTTTCGATAAGTTTCCATTGGAAGACCCCTCGATTGTTTATGCTTTGATATTTTGACATGTTTTGAAGCAAACGGCTCAACCTGGTGCACGTGATCGCATTTGATTCAATTGAAAAAAATGGAGAACGCAGTGCTTTCGAAAGAAATTCCCTTGTGTATCCGAAAATTGGTCGTTCGTGATGTGCAAAACGGTGAATCGCACCGGGCTGTCGCTAAGAAGTACAGTATCAGTAAGGCAGCGGTTGGCAAAATTCTTCTGAAGCTTAAAACGTTTGGATTAGTGGTGGATCACCCTGGCAGAGGCAGAAAGCGGAAAACGGATGCGAGAACGGACACCAAGATCATGCGCGAAGTCAAGAAGAACCCGAAGGTAACTATCCGCGAGATCCAGGAAACCCTTCAGTTATCATTTTCCGGTCGAACTGTTCGTCGCCGTCTCGTAGCACAGGGGTTGAATAGCAAACTTGCCCGGAAGCGCCCATTTATCAGCAAGGCAAACAGAGCCAAACGGCTTAAGTTTGCTAAGGAGCATGCTGATAAGCCCCTAGAGTTCTGAAAACGGTTCTCTGGACGGACGAATCAAAATTCGAGCTGTTTAACCGAAAGCGGCGGGTTCGTGTTTGGTGCAGATCGGGAGAGGAGCTTCAGGAGCGCCACATCCAAGGCACGATGAAGCATGGAGGAGGAAATGTGATGGTCTGGGGGTGTTTTTCGAGGGGTGGAGTGGGAAGCATTGTGAAAATCGACGGGATAATGACGCCAGATTCTTACATCAACATCCTGCGAGAAAATCTGGAGGTTTCGCTGATCCAGACGAGCCTTGAAGAGAAGTTCGTATTCCAGCAGGACAACGACCCGAAGCATACTGCCAAGAAGACCAAGTCTTTCTTCCGGTCTTGTCGGATCAAACCGCTGGAATGGCCTCCAAAAAAGCCCGGACCTCAATCCCATCGAGAATTTGTGGGCGATTCTCGATGCCAGGGTTGACAAAACTGGTGTTACCAATAAAAATAACTATTTTGAAGCCCTGGAGCGCGCCTGGGAAGAGCTAGATCCACAGCACCCAAAGAACCTGGTCGAGAGCATGTCGAAGCGCCTGCAGGAGGTCCTGAAGGCCAAAGAAAGACACATCAATTATTGAAATGCTTTTATTTTACTTTAACTTATGTTTTCTGTAGCCTAAATGAAGTGGGCACTTTATTTTGTCACTGTTTTTTTTTCAACACAAATTGATTTTTTTTAAAGTAAAACTCCTTTTTTTGCAGTATTACATAAGTGAAACTTAAAAAGAATATAAAATATAAGATAATAAAAAAAAATACAGTGTGTTTACTTTAATTTGAACCAAGTAAATGAGAGAAATTGAAAAAACGATGAGGTGGCACTTTATTTTGCCTATCAGTGTATTCAATATGACATGCGCTGTCAAAAGTACGAGTTACACTCCCGTTTCATTTTACTCAATATTTTGATTTGCAAAAAAATTGATTTGCACTATTTATGATGTATTCAATATGACATGCGCTGTCAAAAGTTACTCAATTTTTGAGTACAATTGTATACTATCTCTTTTGCTCACACAAGTGGATCTACTCAAAAATTGAGTTGATCCACTTTTCAACGAAAATTGAATTACATTTACGTGTGATAAAAAGAGATTGCATACAATTGTACTCAAAAATTGAGTAAAATGAAACGGGAGTGTGTGCTGATGTGTTTGACAGGTCTGTTTTATCGACTTGAGGTTAAATTCGAGAAAAGGGAGAGCCAGGATTTTTTTTTTCAAACCATTTCTTGGTTTACATAACAGACGTGATGAGGGCGTTCTTTTTTAAGTTTTATTTTTATAAAGGGTGTTACGATCAAAATTTGGTCGACTTAAACTTGACGCATTTCCTTTCATCGTTCATTTAAAAAAATTGCACACCCCTTATGTTGAAGATGTGTGTATGTAGCATCATGCATCTATTTTGATTTTGAGATTAACAATTCAGTTATCAAAATGTCGTCAAAGGAAGAGAAGCAACGCATCAAAATTTTGCACATGCATGGCGAAAATCCAAAATACTCTCACGCCAAGATGGCGAAACTGTTGAATGTGGCTAAATCAACTGTTGCCAACGTATCTAAAGTGTTCGGTGAATGTTTGTTGACAGCCAGAAATGCTGGATCGGAGGGAAATCGAAGCTGGGAGTGGCGCCTTCAACCGTGGATAGAGCTTAAAAACGAGCTGGTCTGTCGACTTACAAGAAAGTGGTGACTCCAAATCGCGACGACAAACAAAACACGTCAGCCAAAGCCCGATCACGAAAGTTGTACACGACGATGCTGACGAAGTTTGATTGCGTGGTACAGGACGATGAAACTTACGTCAAGGCAGACTTTAAAAAGCTTCCTGCACCGAATTTTTTTTACGGCAACCGGACAGGGAAAGTTGCAAATATTTTCAAACACATTAAACTGTCAAAGTTCGCGAGGAAATATCTGGTGTGGCAGGCCATCTGGGACTTGAAGAGCAACGGTTACATTGTGACCGTGAACCAGGAAATTTATCTGATCGAGTGCCTACAAAAACGTATACTGCCTTTACTTTCCTGAAGCAACACAATTTTTCCGTTGTATTTTGGCCGGATTTGGCATCTTGCCATTACGGAAAAAGGCCATGGAGTGGTATGCTGCCAACAACGTTCAAGTGGTGTCCAAGGGCATCAACCCTTCCAACACGCCAGAGCTCCGCCTGAACAATATTGGGCCATCGTCAAGCGGAACCTTAAGAAGACTCAAAAAGCTGTTGTGCACTTCTCTTATTTTCTCAACTCTTGCTGGAGGCTATTTCATGTTTCCACCGAGTAGAGTAGCCGACCGTCATGACTTGCTCTCCTTCTCGGTCACCATCTAGGGACACTCGTTCCTATTATTTAATTATGCATCGGCGTTGCTGGATCTCTGCTTTTCTCTCCATGTGCTCCATTCTTAAACCGTTTTACTTCCACCTACTTTGGTCGATCCATTTAGCTCCCACTTCCTGAGCCATTTAGCTCCCATATCTCGAAGCAATCGATTCAAGTACCCAACTCCGACGAAGAGATCCCCGGCGGCGAAACTTTTCTGCTGTTGCTGCTCACTCCAACCGACCGGTAGGGTGCCGAAGTCAGCCCAGCGATTGCGGTGGAGCCTAGCGCCCGGTTCGCTGGAGCCTAGCGTCCGGTTTGATGGAGCCCGACAACCCGACAGCCATACAACGCGTTCTACTCATTAGTCCTCGGTGATGGGTCTAGCCTACTCCGACAGGAAGGTCCCCAGCGCAGGCATTCCTCCAACACAGATTTTTCATGTGTCTTCTTCGTGGTCCATCTCTCCGACAACATTGTCGACTGTCACGCAGCGCATATCCCTGCGTACTTCTTCGAACCTAGGGCATTCGAAGACTACGTACTCTGATGTCTGCTTCAGATCTGACTCTGGGCAAAAAGATGAGAAGCGTGACCAAACCGATACAAATACTTCAGGAGGTTGCCGTGCCCGGAGAAGAACTGCGTTAGATATAAGTTCACCTCTCCATACTTCCTATTCACCCAAGCTTACATGCTACCGCCTATAATAAGCAACTACCGTATTGTCCGATTTCGCAGGTGTAGTCGACGTGTGCGTTGAAATCCAAGCGGTCATCAACCATCATCCCCTAGGTACTTTAATGCACGCTTTGATGGAATTGCGTATCCCCCGACGTTGATGTCAACTCGCTGATCTGCTTTGCGGTTGCTAACTAGCACTACATCCGTCATTCAATGGTATCCATCTGGAGCATCTCGACCTCTTCCAGAGTCTCGCCTGTCATCGTTAGGACGACATCATCTGCAAACCCGACGATCTCAACTCCATTAGGCAACTTCAGCGTTAATACTCCATCGAACATCGCGTTCCAGGGCATTGGCACCCCCGCCGTGATCCTGATTGATTTCTGCCCCAACTCCGTTTCGTACACCAGGACTCTGTTCTGCAAGTAACTACTTAGTATTCAGCACAGGTAGCCAGGAACACGCATGTTGTGCAGCGATAGCCTTCAGCATTTTTGACGTCGATCGTAACTACGGCACAGAGCCTCTCCTTTTCTGCTTTGATGCATTTTCTGCTCTTTTCACGACTATCCGGATCGCTTCCACCGTTGAGACTCCTTTTCAGAAGTCGAATTGTCTCTTTACCTTGCGTCAGGGATGATCCTTTCCAGAAACTTCCCGAGGGTATCCAGCAGGAATATGGGGCTATAAGATGCTGGGTCCCCTGGTGGTTTGTCTGGCTTCGACAGCAACATCAGCTTCCTTCTGCCTGGAAAGTAGCTTTCATATAAGCATTTTTGCAGCGCCGTCCTGAAAGTGTTCGGAAATGCCAATACCGCTGTTTTAAGTGCTACATTGAGGATCCCATCCGGACCAGGAGCTTTCTTCAACTTCAGACCCTTTTCAACTAACAGTAGCTTCTTCAGCCTCTTCGTATGGTGTAGGCGACCACAACGTTGGGTGGGGATGCGGAAAAAGACCGTCCACAATCGTTTCCAATTTGTCCGGGCACATTTCAGCAAGTGTCGCTGGACGCTTATACTTTGCCACCACGATTCTATAAGCGGTGCTCCAGGAGTTTGCATCGACTTCTTGGAACAACTTTTTAAAGCAGTTTGACTTGCTCAACTGGATCTCTCGTTTAAGGGCGGTGTGAGCTCGACGAAATACGGTTTTTCGTTCTTCTCTCTCAGCTTCAGTCCAGTCTGGGCACTTCTCCTTTCTTGGAAGCATGCAGCTCGGAGGGTACTGAGGGTCATTGCACCAGTAAGCTAGGCGACGACGGTTCCTAGGCTCCTGTTTTGTCGGCATTGATGCATCACAGGCTATTGCTACCGCTTCTGCCAACTCCCCTGAGCAAAGCGTTGCACCGCTGTTTGTCCGAAACGCGTCGGTAAATACCTCCTTGTCGAAGTCTTTTGTCGTACACTTTCGCTCGCAGGTCCTCATTCTCCTCGTTACAGTGGGGGCTCGTCGGCCGAGCTAAAGAGGATCGCCTGGTGGTCACTGTGGGAGTATCCCTCGCTTATTCTCCCGTTCATGTCTTCCATAAGCGACGGGTTGCAGAACGTAACCTCGATGATGGACTCCAGACCGTCTTTGCGGAATGTGCTGACATTCCCTTCGTTGCACAGCCTCACATCCAGCTTCGCCAGAGCTTCAAGTAGACAATGTCCTCTTGGATTAGTTCGCTTATTACCCCACTCTGTGGTCCAGGTAATGAAATCTCCTGCGACAACTACCGGTCCTCGTTCGACCAGCGTGTCGGTGAGTACGTCCAACATCCTGTTGAACTCTCCATCAGTCCATCTAGGAGGTGCATTGCAGCTGCATACGAGTACTCCATTGACTTTGGCAATCACAAAGCCGTCGTATGAGCACTCGACCCCCTGTTGGATGGGGAATCTGTATATAACTTGTATTGCCGCCAACACCGGCTCTATCAATCACTCACGTACTGTTACCGAGAGGAACTCGGTATAGCTCCGCAATTATTGCACCATCACATTTCGTCTCTGTCGTGGACTGCCACAACAGTTGCAGCGCAGTGTCGCAATGGTTGGGATTTACTTGCCTGACCTTCGTCCTTATTGCCCTGCCTTTGCCTTTTTGTACACCGGGCATTTAAACCATCCCGTCCAATGGTCGTTTTCGTCCTTCAGATTGCACAGCATGCATTTGGGTTGCTTCGTGCAGTCCCTAGCAACGTGGCCGTTTTTCCACATAGTCAGCACAGCTCGAACCTGTTAGGACCCTTGCAGCTTCTTGTCCGGTGACCAAACCCCATGCATTTATAGCATCTCTCTATTTGCTTAGTTACACGGGGGACCAATCTCAGCGGGCACACCGACCATCCGACTTCAACCTTAGTGATTGTCACCAGTTTGTTAGCACCGTCTATTGACAATCGGATTGCCGCCGTCTGTGTGCCTCCATTCGACTTCCTTATCCTTATTGTCATCGGGCCTCTTAACTGCTCAGTCAATGCATATCTCTCATCTTTTTCGGTCGTGATGTCGTCCAGATCCTTGCACTCCATCTCACGCTAGCCTCACCACCCAGAATTTTGCCACGAGTTCCCTGTACACTGAGCTCTTGACAGATAGGTCTTTCTTCAGCTCGAAGATCTTCTAGCCTTTCTGCGTACGCTGTGTGTTGACCACATTCTTGCCCAACTCTGTCAGTTCTAGGTCCTCCGCGTACGTTGTTGTGTTGTTCGCCGAAACGATCAAAGAATCCCCCATGTTCTTCTTCGTAGGAGGCTGGCGTTTTTGTTGCTTCTTCTGTTCCTTCTCCTTTTGTTCTTTTTTCTTTTCTTTTTTTTCTTTTTCGCCTGCTGCCTTTCTACGGCACTGTCCCTTTCATCATCACTCTGATTACTAAAGCCTTTCCGCTCATTCTTCTGTTTTCCTGGCGAGTCCCTAGATCTTTTCCCTCTAGAGGGAATTTCGATGACTCTTTGGCGTCTCCTGAGCCTCAGTCGTAGGTATTCCCGTGGCTTCCACAAGAGCTTTCTCAGCTGTTTCCGCTCTCGTCCTGAGCACCTCGGCTGATTGCACCCGCTAGCTCAGCGCCTTCTCTTCTCTTTCTGCAGCAACCACAGCGACTTTGATGGCCGTCACCATATCTTGCAGTTCCTTATGGATAATTGGTTTACTCTTACAGAACACATACAAATCATCGACCCTCTTCTTGATCTCCAAAATGTAGGTTAGAGGTTGCATCGCTTCTTGAGATGTGCTATTGCAGGGCTTCCTCGAGTACAGCTGACTTAGCCCAAGGCCTAGTTCTCCTTTGGGTCCATGAAGATTTTCTTGGGGTTTGCTGCTACTGGTACCTGCTGTGACCTCCAGGCTCGACACGGATGATCTGATCAGCTCCCCGCTTTTTGCGAACACGTTCACCTCTCCGCTTGGTGACCCTGTTCAGAGCTGGATCGGCGTAAGTCAGAAATGTTACATCTGAACCTACTGACCACCAGTTTGGTGAAGAGCTTTGAAAGTACCCGGAGGCCTGCCAAGGTTTTACCAGTACGGGGGCAGCCGCGCCATTAGCCCACTTGCCATTTTTGGAAGGTGTCACCCTTCCATACTTAGGAAGCAGAATAGCTCGACTACCAGTCCTGCGCATCAAGTTCAATCCGTTGATTCATACTCTATGCATTATTCGGTGCCGATTCCAGTATGCCATAATTAGGATCTCACTGGCTTTGATCCTAACATGCCGGATGACGCAGCTTCTCTTGAGCCACCTTTGGGGTTAGGGGCTCGGGCCACTTGGAGTGTTAGAACTTTGGTATAAAGCGCCTTAGCACGACTTTTTGCAGTGATATTTAGCTTGTCATCACGGTTGGGCACCTTTTTCACTTTGTACGCCTTCAGTCCTTGCCTCTGCTTCACTTTTTGTACGTATGATTTTGACTTTCCCACTGTGCGAGCCACGTTTCACACAAAAGCATTGGGAATTTTCTCAATAATGGCTAGTACCTTCTTGTCCATTTGTCGGGAGCATACTTTTCGATTTGAAAAGTATCCGAAATTTAACGTGGACAGGCTTTATGCTAGGATATTTCTGATTTAGAAATTGATCCGTTATTTTTAAGAAGAGCTGCAACTGAATGATTTCACTATGCTATGGTGACAAATTATTTTAGCCCTCCTCAGCAGCCACACGTGTGCGGATATGATAGAAGGGGAGCAGTGATTGGCTGGTCCGTACGAAAATTATTTCGTACATTATATGAATAAGGTCTAATGATGGTATTTTGTGAGATGACAAGTAATGCGATTGCTTCTTACAATGTATAAAGCATATGTTTTAAGTAAGAAAATCATATTTACAAAACGAGCGTAAAATATTTGCAGTATTGACAGACTAACGAGAATGACGTAATTTTGTCACTTGTGACTTGTAACAGTGAGTCGTCTCACCTCATTCGGCGTGGAATCAAGGATAGAGAAGTCCATTGGCTTTGATGTATATAATAAAAGTTATTTTGTTTTTGATGCTGAATTGACAGCATTACATTGTTTGTTTTTTTTAATCAGTTCGTTTATTTGCTAGGCTCAGGCGTGTGCAACACTTTGCGGAGCCGATATTCAATATTGTAATTTACAATGTTTTATATTTCGATTTTAGTAAAGTGGGGTGCCAATTACTCGTGGTACGTTGTTTGTTAGAAACGGTTTTATTTAATATTTTATTTTCACGGGTAGTCTTAGTTCGATACAGGCTATTCGCTTTTTGGTGCTTACTTAGTGATTTTATCTTTACGTTCTTTTATTATCACATTTTTATGGATCCAGTCTAATTGTTTGAATCCCCACAGTTCTGCCACAGTTTTCTGCCTTATCTAATGCACATAAAGGGATCGTTACATTTGTCGGAAATTAATGGGATATTTCATGTAAACTTAAGCCAGATAACGCCTGAATCTAGTCTGTTGTATGAAAGATTGCAAACAATTTTGTTATTTACGCTTCCTTTGGTTTGATGTTAAACGATGGGAAATCTTACGCGCCAGTTAAAACTCATTATTTTTTTCTGTGCAGGCAATAAGAAGGCGGGCTCGTTTGCAATGGGGGGCACTATGGAAGGCGATATTTATGATCAACAAATCGCTTTAATCTAATTTTTCTATATTTTTCGTCAGAAATACCTCATTAGCTGGTAGTGTTTATGGAGTGAGGTAGATATGGGACGATTGCTACATTCTATCACTCCAAAAGTGTCGAAGAACGGTTTATCTCAACCTGCTTCAACAGCTAAAAGTAGGTGCATAAGGTCACCAGATTATATTGTATAGAGGTTGAGTAAACATTTTCTTAGGTTGTTATAGCATTTGTATACAACTAGAGATTGTATAACAGCATTAAGAAAAACGTCTCCCTTTTGCATTGGGTGAATGAATCAGCACATTATTATCGAATTATGGGTTCAGCTAAGAAATCGTTTTTGGTTAAATTTCAGCCCGGTTAAATACCAGAATGAAACGTCTGACTTCCTGGAGACTTTATGCTCTTTTAGCTGTATTAAAGAATGAAAGAAGCTATTTCTCGAGTACTTTTTCAAACGGACGTATCTGATTTTGTAAATAACGAGGGGAAGTTAGTAAGAAACAAACGTTAAATTCTTGAAACTCTTAGTTCTTCCATGCAAACTAGTGCCACCAACACCAGGAATACCATTCTCCTAACATGATGGTGATGTAACTTTGGGTGCAGAGAGTTTTGAGACATTTACGATTGAATCTCACTTCTCCTCTTTGTTTACAAAATAATCAGATACGTTTGTTCGAAAAAGTACTCAAGATATTGCTGCCCACTAAACCGTCACACATAGTATGCCATGTTCTTGCTACTGAGCCACCGAAGAGATGGTTGATGAAGATTATTCGCATTGAATCCACTCAATCAGAGAAAGCTCCAGCTTTTTCTCATCTAACGAAGTGTGTATTTCCTTTGTTAGTGAGTGGAAATTGGTAGCCTGACATACGATGGTGTGTGTCCTAATGGATGTTCCGGAAAACAAAACTCTCTGTTCGTTCTAATGTTCACACTTCCTTTTCGAAACGCCACGCAGGCCTCACTGCTGCTTTCGTTAGTGTCAAAATCATTTCCAATTCCGTTTCTGTAGGCAGCAGCCATCACCATAGTTCCAATCCAAACAATGCACAGTGGGTCAGGGTGAGAATTTATCAAGACTACAGTTTTGCGGTTTTTACGATCGCTTTATTTATTGTTTCTGTTTGAGAATACACAGAATGAAAAAATGATGTATTTTAAAACACTGGCGAGACTGAGCAGTTATAACATGTTATAAGCTCTTGATGACTAATTTCTTGTTGGAATTATTTGACAACCGTTATAACATGTTATAACTCTGTAGTCTGAACAAGGCATAACTGGCGCGTAAAATTTCCCCTCGTTTAATTCCAAAACCAAAGGATGCGTAAACAACGAAATTGTTTGCAATCTTGCATGCGCCATGCAACAAAGTTGCCAATCATTCATACAACAGACTAGATTTAGGCGTTATCTGGCTTAAATTTTCATGGAATATCTTATTATTTACTGATAAATCAAGCATTCACTTTATGTGCCTTATTCAACGCAGAAAATTAAATGTTTCTTTGTATCTGAGCAGAGAAAGTTGGTTCAGACAATCAGCATCAATAATGTCACATATTTTGCGGTATAAGCTGTGAGGAATAAATGAATTAAAATTAATTAAAGATGTAAAACTTCTCCTAATTCAATTGCAAGCCAACGCAAATGAAACATCAAAATTGTTTGCAATCTTTCATACAGTAGACCTTGTTGAGACGATTCTGGTTTAAATTTACATGAAATATCCCATGAACTTGTGCCAAATTCAGCATTCCAAATATTTCCCGGTTGTAGTGTCCATTAGAAAAACAGGCCAAAACTTTGAAGGTCCTTCATGAAGTTTTATGAAAGACAGTACGCGTTTGCTGAGATATCATTCCTTGTACTTCTTTAAGTTCATTCTTGATTTTATACTGTTCCAGAAAGTATAAGCACACTTTCAAAATAACAAAAAAGTCATGTTTTTTTTAGTTTTAATAATTTTATTTGGCAAATCATATTTGTATTTGTGTTTTATATGATATTTAACTCTCGTTTAATCAAAATATTTAATCATAGCCAAGACTCCTAACTTTTCCTCGAACATGACCCATTAGCTTCTGCACAGTGGTACTTCCCACCATTTTGACCACTTTTGGTCAATCTTTTTTAAATTTTTGGATGTCTTCCGCTGGTTTTATGAATTTTCGAAACTTTGCTTTAGTTAGAGCCCAAAAAGTCTCGATTGGCCGTGCCCCCGGGCAGTTCGGCGGATTCATGTCTTTCGGCACGAAACATACATTTTGACTTTTGTACCATTCTAAAGTGTCCTTTGCGTAATGACATGACGCCAAAACACTACTTGGCCTTCGTGCTGCCTGATCATTGGCAATAATCGCTTCTGGAGACATTCCTTAACGTATTTCTGAGTGTTCATCGTCTCCGTTGTGATGTACGGACTAGATGTTTTACCACACTCGCATATTGCCTGCCAAACCATAACGTTCTTACCGAATTTTTCGGAAAAAAACGCCTTCTCCGTTTCGGGAATGTCTTTGTCTTCGCCGACAGTATAGAATTGTGGTCCGGGAAGCGTTTTGTGATTTAGTTTCACATACGTTTCATCGTCCATTATTATACACCCAGAATTTCTACACAATAACGAATCATAGAGTTTGCGGACCCGTGGTTTCACGGACGCGGCCTGTTTTGGGTTCCTTTTGGGTTTTTTTCTGCTATCGGTATGTTTTTAGCCCAAATCTTTCTTTGGCACGCATGACGTTACTCGACGAGGTCCCTAGTTTTTTTTCGCAACAGGATTGGATTTCCGACCATTCTTTGACGCATCTTCAATCGTACACTGTTCTCTATATTTTCAAATCGCAGATCGTACCGCTCCGACGCTTACACCCTCTTCCTTGGCCAATTTTCTCAAGGAGAGTCCGCTGACAGTGCACCATTTTTGCACGATACTTTTTCGTTGTTCCGGAGTAAGACCGCGCATTTTGATGCTATGCCATTCAGAAATGTGCAAACAAAAGTACGCAGCCAAAACATGTTGAAATATTTCATTATATTCAAAGTGACCGTTAAAATAAGGTGTGCTTATACTTTCTGGAACAGTCGTTAGGAATAATTAAATTATGGAGTTCTTCATGAGACCAGCGGTTGCTGTCAGGCATCCTTGAATCGACGATTGCTTCGTTTTTCAATACCCCTCCTTAATCGGTGACTCCAATCATAGAGCAAAGAATCTGGAACCGGGAGATTTCCAGGGATTTTATGAATAAGTCCGCCTGTTGATCCATTGTGCTGATGGGTTCAATCTTGATGATTCCTGCTGCAACGTTGTCTCGGACGTGGTGTTTGATGTCGATATGTTTGACACGTTTGGACTCCGGGTTTCGTGCCATCCCAATGCATCCCCTCTGTTGTCCTCAAATATTGAAACTGGTCCATTAGCATTTCAATTGAGGTCCTAAAGAACTCCGTTCAAGAATTTTGCTTCCGAAACTTCCGCCTCACTGGAAGACGTCGAGACCGTGGTTTGTGGAAACGGTTGAACCGAACACCTTAAACAAAAAGCCAATAACAGACTTTCTGTCCTCAAGATCCGATGCCCAGTCAGAATCCACGTAGCCTACAAGTGGTTTGGATCCTTCTTCTCGCATATACACCAGACCCATGCTGCTGGTTGCTTTCAAGTAGCGAACTGTTCGTTTCAGAGTCTTCCAGTGGTTATTTGAAAGGCACTGCTGGAAACGACGCAAGTATCTTTCTGAAAAACACATATCCGGCCGCACACAAAGCATCTGGTACATCACTCTTCCTAATAGTTCCCTGTATAGTTCAGCAGTCCGTGAACCTTTTCGATCCAGCTGGAGCCCATTCTCCATCGGGGACTGGATTCAGCCTCTCGTTCCAGCAACGTGGCGATTGCTTTAGCCCATATATCGACTTCTGGAATTTGCAAACGGTATTGGGAACAGCCTGCACACGTTCGGGAACTTCAATGTACAGGTCCTCCTTCAGGTCACCATGAAAAAAAGCCGTCTGCACGTCCATTTGGTGTAGATGAACGATACCATAACGAACACCAACAACGAGCACCACATGAACAGTGGCTTGCCGTGGCACAGGAGCAAACGTTTCCTCGTAGTCCATCCCAGGTCCCTGCTGAAATCCCTTCACCTCAAGCGAACTGCTTGTCCATTTTCGTCTTCCTTAATACGGAATACCCATTTGATCTTCAAAGGTTTGACTTTATCGGGTCGCTTCGTCAACTTCCACACGTTGTTGGATTCTATCGATCGTAGTTGGTCTTAAACCGCCATCATCCCTTTCGCTTTTTAGAATCAATGTTTGTTTCCCGTACAATATTCCCAGCCATGGTCAACCGTTAGCTTGGAAATACGTACGCTTGTCGCAGCAGTTGCCATGGCCTCAAATTATTGAAACTTCGAGAATACCTCCGACTTCCGTTTCAGCAGAAACTGCATCGCAAAATGAGAATGGCCATCGATGAAGGATACAAAGTAACGGTAGTCAACCCAGGTACGTGGCTCGATCGCTCCGCATACGTCTGAATGGATACTCTCCAACATGCGAGTGGCTCTTCCTCGTGTGCCATTGTCTTCATGCCGTTCTCACTAAGGTGCCCAAGTCGACGATGCCATAGATTAGTCATATCTGAACTGCACAGATTTGCTTCTCGTTGATCGGTGTGGTGGCAATAACAGCTCCATCCCTCTTTAGTGTTGCCATTTTACTTCCAAATGTAACTTCAACGCCTGCCTTTGTCAACTTCTTGACCGACATGAGGTTGTTCCTCAGATCAGGAACAAATAGCACGCCCTTGGCCTGCATTAAAACTACATGGTTGCTGATTCCAGTGACAGCTCTCATTTGATTTGTCGTCAACGATTGCCCATTCTTTGTGACATTGATTCGTACCGACTGCTTCAATTCGCTTAGGGTTACGAAGCAGTTCTTGGTATTCACGAGATGGTCACTGGAACCGGAATAAAGCTTGAAGATGATCTGTCTGACACTGTCCTGCTTAGTACCGCTGCAGTCAGCCATGAACATTGTAGCTTTGGCATCCGTTGCTAAGTTGGCGTTACCTTTGTTTCTTCTGCAATCCTTCTTCATATGGCCTTGCTTTCCACAAACGTGGCACTTCCCGTTGAACTTATTGTTGGCCTTCTTCTGCTTTTCTCCGGCGAATACAGCCGGCCGTTCCTCCGTGTTCTGGTACCGCTCGTAATCGCGTCTTAGTTACTATGTAAGATATAAGACTTTTCTCCGGCAGGTTTTCGAGAGCCGAACCAAAGGGTCGTATGATTCCGGTAACGTGAGACTGAGTAACGAGCAAACATCACCCCCTCCAGCTTCGAACCAGCCATTCAAAGCTGCCGAATCAAATCTTCGAACTCCAAAAGGTGCGCACGCATGGAACCTGTGTCCTTCAGGCGCAGTCTTGCGTTTTGTTTCCGGATCAGCGTTTGACGGCCCGTCGACTTCTTGGCAAAAGTGTCCTCCAGATTCTTCCACATCTCTCTTGCGGTGTTCTTGTCACGGATGCACCCGAGATATTCGTCCGTAATGAAATTTGGCCTTCCAATCCGATTTTTGATATTTCGCTGCTTCAGCCGCTTCGCTGGGGGCTCCTCGGAAATCACATTCCAAACATTTGAAGTTGCAAGAACATCTTCACTCGGAATTGCCAGCTATCATATCCGGTGCCAGCCAATTGGGGGATTCCTTGAACCGCAACTTCTCTACGTGTGTCACCCATAACCTGTTGTAGTCCGAGAACTAAAATGCTCGACGGGAACTAACAAGAATTTATAATGTTTATTAAAGGTTTTCAAATACGTCTATCTTTGGCGAGAGCGTAGTAGTAAAATTGATCTTTATTTTCATGGTTTGTCTTATATACTAAGTTTAACATTTTAAGTGTTTTAGCCCATTGGGCTCTTGAGCTTGTTTTATGTTTTTGTGTTTTGGGTGTTAAGTGTGTTTAGTTGTTTAATACATTTTTTTTCAGTTCAGCTCTTTGGGGCATTGTTAATTTTAAATTTGATAACCTACCTAATCTACAACTAAAACTACAATTTGAAAATCCTAGGGGTGAACCAGATTCCGGATGATCTGGTGAACCGATGTCAGGCAGCGTGCCCTGTACCGATTGATAGACTCACCAAAGCGATCGTCAAGCATTTTTATCTCGGCTAGACGGTGGACCTCAGATGTTCTTGTCCTCGGAGGGGTGTTCATTATCATCCTGAGGAACTTGTTTTGTACTCTCTGAAGTTTCAGGAGATGTGTTTTTTGCACAACTCTCCCAGATTGGCATTGCATACTCGATGACCGGAAGTATGATTTGCTTGTAGACTGCAAGCTTATTTTTAAGGATAATGTAGACCTTCTGTTGATCAATGGGTACAGTAGTTTCAACAGAGTATTACATTTTGTGACAGTTTTGTCAACCTGATCCCTGAAAATAAGCTTGCTGTCTAGAGTGACACCAAGATAGACAGCTGATTTGGTCCATTCCACCGTTGTGTTGTTCAGGCTTATTTTACAATTCTCAGGCGGGACAAGTCTGGGAGAATTAGAATGGGAAACAGGATGACCTGGTCTTCGCTGCGTTGATACAAATCTTCCATTCAGTGAAGTATTCTGACAGAACATTCAGGTTTCTACAGTTTCGCGGCAAGCGCTCTTATTACCCTACCATTGTGGACGACTGCGGTATCATCGGCGAACAACGACAGAGATCCATTTTTCAGGGAGCGGGGGTATATCCGAGGTGAATAGATCGAACAGAAGTGGACCTTAATATACTTCCCTGCGGAACACCGGCGGAGATATCCTGACTACCGGAAACTGCACCATGCAACGAAACACGGAATGTCCTGTCAGAGAGATAATTTTTAATAATCTTCACCAGGAAGATTGGAAGATTGTATCGCTTGAGCTTGTACACCAAGCCATCATGCCACACATTATCGAAGGCCTTCTCGATATCGAGAAGGGCCATAGCGGATGTTTTCGAAACAGACTTGTTCCGCCTGAGGATGTTCATGACTCGATTAAGTTGATGGACTGTTGAGCGACCATGACGGAAACCGAACTGCTCATCCAACAGGATATTGAGCTCGTCAGCAGATGTTAGGAGCCGACGGTGGATCGCTTTCTCAAACAGTTTAGATAGACCTGAGAGAAGGCTGATTGGTCTGTAAGCTTCTGGAACATGAAGGATCTTTCCCAGGTTTTCGAATGGGGATAACTTTGGCTGACTTCCAGCACGAGGGGAAGTAGCTAAGACGGAGGCATTGGTTAAACACCACCGCCAGATGGTTGTAGAACTGGGGGCTCAATTGCTTGAGCTCCAAGTTCATGATGTTGTCGAAACCTGGGGCCTTCATGTTCTTAGAGGTCTTGATATAAGTCAACAATTCGTCAGCTGAGATTTCCAAATCTTCGGAGAAGTCGTTAGGACTTTGGTCGATGTTAGTTATAAGCGCGCTAACGGCAGCTTCGTGTGGACTGACGATGTTTTGACCGAGATTGTGAGAGCTGACGAAGTGTTGACTCATCTCATCAGCCTTCTCTGCAGGTGTTATCAACAGATCCCTTGAGTCATTGACGTCTAGTGGGATCAACGGTGGAATGGGCCTTGGCTTAGTTTTCAAAATTTTTGTCTCATCTTCCAGAACGGCTTAGCACAATCTGGGGAGAGAGCGGATCTTGTCGGCAAAATTTTTATTTTTAAGGTCCACCATTCTGGCCTTAATAATTTTGGTCACTCGATTACAGTGACGTTTGAGCGTTGGCAAACCAGTTCGCTGATATTGCCTTCGAATGGCGTTTCGCAATTGTATTAAATCTTTAGTGGGTCTATCAATGGGTACAGAGTCACTCACCTGATCTATCACCGGTACATGTTGCTCCCGGGCCTGGGAGATCGCTTGCTCGATGCTCTGCAGCTGTCGTTCGAGTTTGGTGAGAGCTTGATTAGGAATGATTAAATTATGGAGTTCTTCATGAGACCAGCGGTTGCTGTCATGCATACTTGAATCAACGATTGCTTCGTTTTTCAATAGTTTTCATCCCACGGGTACACCTGATGAACCTCTGAGCATGTTTATTTATGAAATAAACTTTAATCTGCTGGGGACATTTACGTGTTGGAGCTAGGTAAAGTTATTTACCAGAAAGCTGTCGGAAATCCTTGCTCACATCTTGGATTAACTTAAATAGTCCATTGCAGACAAACAGTTTAAAGAGAAGTAGCGATTAAACATAGCTACGAAAATATGAGCATCGTACGGAAGGAGATATACGGTCAGACTGGATGTTATATTGGTGATCAGGATCAGAAGCGTGTCGTATTAACGTCACGGGACCAGAAACTGTGCACCCAGATGCTGACGAAGCCTTATTGTCTCATCATGATGAGACTTACGTCAAAGCGGACTTCCGGCAGCTTCCGGGGCAGCTGTTCTACACCGACCAGTACAAGTTTGATGTTCCGGAAGAAGTAAGAAAGCAGAAACTTTCAAAGTTTGCCAAAAAATACATGATTTGGCAAGCAATCTGCTCATGTGGTAAACGGAGTGCGCCGTTCGTGACTAACAGGACTGTTAACGGGTTGAACTATCTGAAGGAGTGTCTACATAAAGCGTCTGCTTCCATTATTGAAGCAACGCGAGGGCTCTACAATCTTCTGACCGAATCTAGCTTCATGCCACCATTCAAATGTTGACCTGCAGTGGTACGAAGCCAACGGTGTCGCTTTCGAAAAATACTTGTCTATTACGAAGTTACCACTAACGTTTGCATTAAAAAAATGGACGTTTTTTTCGGATAGTGATAAACAAAAGCTAAGACAGATAATTGCTTTTAATAAATTTCCCATGGAAGGTAATTATTTAAGCTTACTTGCAAGAAAATTCTACGCCCTTGCGAGCGGGCATCGGGCAGTTAACCGGAACATTCGCCAAGGCGGACGGAAACAGGCGTGTAGGCATGTTTTTGAGTTCTTTCTTCGTTTTATTTATCAATTCCTACTCAGTTTTTGCGACAAAATTGTTGGAGTAGATTTTACGTTTCAGGTTGACCCAGAAATTCTCGATGGGACTCGGATACAACACCGATATTCAGCTGCTCCATCTCCTCCAACGATCGCTTAGAGTAGTGGGCCGACGCCAGATCCGGCCAGAACACCGCGTCTTCGCCCTTATGTTGTGTGATTGATGAACGACGCAACTTCCGGCGGGCATTTCGTACTACAAATTTCCCCATTCACGGCTAGTTCGGAGCAAAAGAAGAGCGGTTTTGACATCCCCTTCTCGCTGATTGTCCGCCACTGCAGCACCTTCTTGGGGAACTTGGTGTTTGAAATGAACTTCACCTTGGAGCTCACTTCCATCGTGGGGGAAGTAAAATACGAAGTAAAATACGAAATGTCGTTGCCATCTTATTCAGCCACTGCCAGTTGCTTCACTGTTTTTGCCATCACGGTTAGAGTTCGACTCTTTGATGCTACATGGGTAGTTTTGTCAGTGCGGGTGAAGGTAAACCTATGAAAAATCGGCAATTTCTGTCCATTTTATTTAATGCAAACGGTACGGATGCATTCGAAGGAGGTCAAATCTGTTCAAGAAACGGAATATGTGGGTTTCCGTAAAGAAAAAGCTGCAGCCAGATGTTGTACAGAACCTAATGAGTAAGCGTCAGGTGCGAGCGTTCGGTTATGGTATTGAAATTGAATGTACAGCGGTTTTTTCCGTGATGCAATTCGATATGGGACACCCTTTCATAGTTGATTTGAACAGTAACGATGCAGTTATTGAAGGTAGGAGCCTTTGTTGCGTCCTGAAATGCGTTTAAATTGTTGACTCTAATCCCAATCTGAACTCTAATGGGAGTAAACGTACATTTTTCTTGCAAATCTTAAGATAACTGATTTATATTAAAAATGAAAACATTGCTCTGTTTAGTTGACTCTGTTGAGTGTTTACAAATAAATCAATCGAAAAAATTAAACTATTACTATATGCTTTCCCGAAAATGGGTAAGAAGACCTCCATTATTGTTGATCTATTCTTTTCATCGATTACTTTTTTGAAAACAGATCGACTGCATATGCATTTTTCCCCAGCACATGGCGAATTTGGATTTAGTAGTGAACTTTCCAGAATTCTATTTAAAATTTAAGCTAGCGATCTATCAATGCACAGTGATCCAGTAAGCTACTTTAGGCGGACATGAGGTTTTCAATGGAAATTTGTGGTTTTAGAGCTTTGGTTACTTCCTAAGAACTTGTTGCAAACTTGTTGTACAACAATTTGTATGAAATTTTTTTTTTGTATTAAACGCTAGAGTGGCGATAAATCCGATTTTGGTAAATAATCGTTTTTCGACTCATAGTTATTCATTTTTAACTTTTACCAGCTTACTATGTTCTACAGAGTTGTTTGTTTTGATGTTTGCTACAACTGCTGAATACACTATAGTTGTATTTCTTCTTGTTTTCATTTTATAGTAAATTTTCAGTTAAATTTACGCCATACTGGAAGCCAAACAACATGAAATGGAGCACCTGAAAAAAATATGGCATATCATGACTTGATTCAAGACACCTTAGAGTACGTTTAAGAAGAATTTGGGAGAGATGATAATTTTCTATCTTTATCAATGCTACTTTCTGTAACATACAGTTTTCAATAAAAACATGCATAAGGAGCTCAAATAGAATCAAAACACACAGAAATCATGGCTATCTCTGTTCAGAATATGACAACTACCACGTGCCTAGGAAAAGGCTTAATCGGATATTAGTGAATTTTTAATAATTTTCGAGCTTCTTCAGGTAAATCGAACTGTGTCTCACCACGAGTTGTACGTCCGTTGATAAGTGAGATTACGGTATCGGAGGTGAGAAGAAGCCGCTTGAAAACGTTGACAATACGGTTGAACCTCCATGCATGCCGTTCCCGAAATTTATGCACTTATTCCTCGTTTCCTGGGCTTCCCCATTGAGCATCCCTAAAGGCAGTTCAGCAGTCCTGATAATATCGCTAGCAGGTTATGCACTGTAGAAGAAAGCACACACCAATCGTACAATCCACGAAACATCCTAAATGTATCTTGAGCAAATTGTCCAAAAGCTTATGCTTTAATTTCTCGGTTCAGGTTGACGACTTTTAGAAGGGTCGCGAATTTCGATGAAAGTTTTTTATCGAGGCCTGTGATTTTGGCAACTGCATTAACTACGCTGAAAAATCGGTGAGCTGTGTTTCCATCATTCCATCATTGAGTCTCAATCCCAACCTTTCTTTGAGAGCATACCGGATTGACATCTGGCGGTTCTTCAAGATCACTTTGTCCTTACTGACACGCTACGAAGGCTTAGGCAACGTCAACCGATAGCTGATATTCCACAATATCTCCATGGTTCGTATTTGAGCGTGAAGTGGAGAAAACACATGCTTCAGTATAGCTGCCAGCTGCGTATTTTCTTTACAGAAACTCAGTTTGATTGGACGACAAAGTGATACTGAAGATGGAAATTTGCTATAGAAAAATGAAAATTTACTATAAAATGAAAACAAGAAGAAATACAACTATGGTGTATTCAGCAAAATTGTAGCAAATGTCAAAATAAACAACTTTGAAAAACATAGCAAGCTGTTAAAAGTTAAAAATGAATGAGTTTGAGTCGAAAAACGATTATTTACCAAAATTCGGAATTATCGCAGTAGGTTTTGAAGCTAGAAAACAAAATGTTCTGCAAAGTTTTTTATAATAAAATTTTTTAAAACTTTTCTTAACATATCATCTCACGATTTTTGATCATAAAAAAGTTAGCGTATACGACACTCTTGCGTTTAATGCAAGAAAAAAAAATAATTTCATACAAATTGTAGTACAACAAGTTTGCAACAAGTTCTCAGAAAGTAACCGAAGCTCTAAAACCACAAATTTCCATTGAAAACCTCATGTCTGCCTAAATTAGCCTCCTGGACCACTGTGCATTGGTGATCAGTGGGCTAATGCTAAACCACAACTGTCATGAGAAACTGATATTCAAATAGGCACAGCTTTGAACCACTGTGCTATGTATTAGTGCAAATAGATGATTTTACATACATTTATGTACAGTCACCGCCAAAATAAAGTGCCCACTTTTCTCATGAACACGCTTCATCTCTGAAGTCATTGAAAAACTCATTATATAGAATTCATATATTTTTATAAGCATGATAATATTATTATTTTTAGGATGCATGTGTATTTTTGAAATGGATAATACACATTTTTGTTAAATTATTTTTTGAACCATGCATTCTGTAAATTTTGTGTGTCACAATAAAGTGCCCAATTGAAAATATATTATGTGCATGTAATTTGTACATCCAAACGCCCCTCGTATTCAATTTTTTTTGACGTTTCCAAGTGTTTGTTGATCTTCTTACGGATTCCAGTTGTCGGTCAGAAAGATTCAGTGCGAGTTATCTAAATAACCATGGATAATACGGTGGCAAGCAAAACTATTCCCTTGCAGATCCGAAAATGTGTTATTTGTGACATCGAGAAAGGTGAATCGAATCGCAAGATTGGTGAAAAGTATGAATACAGCAAAGCAGCGGTTACCAAACTTTTCGCAAAGTACAAAACCTATGGTTCAGTAGCTGATCGCCCAGGAAGGGGAAGGAAACGTAGAACAGATTCCCGAACAGATGCGAGAATCATTCGAGAAATTAACAACTCCCTCAGGGAGACCAAGGAAGTGATTCAACAACCGATCTCGGACAGTACGCTACGCAGAAGGATCGCTGAACACGGTATGAAAAGCAGGTTTTGTAAGAAGTTGCCTTTTATTAGCAAAGTCAACAAAGCGAAACGACTCAAATTTGCTCGGGAACAGAGACCAGATCTGAACCCAATAGAGAATCTGTGGGTCATCTTGAATTCACGAGTTGATAAGACAGGATTTTCCAACAAACATAACTATTTTCAAGCTTTTGAGAACGCCTGGGAAGATCTTGACCCACAACACCTGAAGAATTCAGGAGAGAATGCCTGAATGCTTGCAAAAACTGTTGAAGCGTCAGGGAGGACACATCAACTACTGGATCACTCAACAGACTGGATCTCCGACTTCTTTTTTTTTATGAAAATAAGAAGTGGGCACTTTATTTTGACATGCATAATTTCTACTATAATTTGATCAAAACATCAAAACAACAAAACTTAGAATCTCTCACTAATTTTACAGTTTGCTGCACAAAAAGGAGAAACTGGGGTAGGTGGGCACTTTTTTCTGGCGGTGACTGTAAGTAACAAACGTAAGTATACAAATGTAAATATATAGATACAGGCAAAGAGACATAAAACTTGCAGTTTTAGATCGCGCACATAGTGGATTACCTTATGTTTGGTGTTAGCACATTACCTCCATCTATTCACTTTTATAACCCATTACAGTGGGCTCAAGAGATGGCCCGGCCCAAGTAACAATCGGCATGCTTTGATGATTGATTGAAATTTTATCATTTTTTTTTAACATTGCATCTCTTGCAGCTTGTGGGTTTGTTAAAGTTTTATATGATTGTAAAAAAAATAGTCTCTTAAGTATAATATAAAACTATTTTATGACTACCAAAACAAAACTCAGGCTTCATAGTATTAACGTAAGCGCTAAGGTTATTCTGTATTCGTCCTAAAAACTATTGAACAAAACTAGCCTATATCTATAGCAACTTAGTTTCAAGACGCACTTTTTGATAACCGTCGAGGTGGAAAATTTCACTCAATATGGAATACAAAACCTTTACTTCCAGCTGACCTAGAAATAATAAACAGCTAGTAATAATTCAATCATGAGTGTCTAGTAATTGTTCAGCAAAAATCACCCGATTAACCTATATGGTTTTACTTTCGTACTTTTTCAAAATAAACCGCTAATGCAAATTTATTATAAAAATTAAATTCTACCGAATTCATATGGCGCATTAAATATATGCTTCTTTTTCGTATACAATTCACCATAAATTCCGCACGGCATGGTCTCGAACATGCACGGAAAGAAATCCGTTGCCGGATTCATAAATAAAAATTCATGAAATCATAAAATGTGTCACTTCATAACATTATGACTATGGTTCATGTTTTCATGTTTTTTTTCGTGGTTCCAAACGAAATGCTTCATGATATCATGAACCAAACTGTCCGTTTTCGTCACTCAAATTGGAATCATAAATGACAGGTGCCAATAATCATGAATAGTAGTGCATGTTTTCATGAATTTAATTTATGGTTACTAATCAGATGCTTCATGATTTCATGAATCAAGTTGCCACTTTCAGCATCAAAAATCAAAAACATAACGCCATCGCCACATTACGTTGGACCATAGTAAGCTGATTCATGATTTCATGACTTTTATTCATGGTGTATATTCATAACATGAAAAAATACGTATTGCATGATATCATGAACCATTTTGCTAGTTTCGAGCACCGGTTTTTTTCCCGTGTGTACAGGTGGTTTAAATAAACGAATAAAATTATTTTGTTTTAAATATTTTCAATTGTTGTAAATTGACACTTATTATGATTTCTTTAATTCACATATACGGTAGGAAAAACAAAACAAAAATAATAACATTTCGCATTTTGCCATCAATCAAATAAAGTCAACAAAAAACCTTGAAGTTTGTCAAAATAGTTTGCATATCAGGTTTTATCCACTTCCTCTGGATGGATTTATGCAGTTGTAACCTAGTTTTATAACAGTCATTAGATTATTGTTATTAACTCCCAGCCGGAAAATGGTTTTATTTTTAACCACAACGTGTAGTATAAAATAAATCTAAAATAAAACCTTTTCTCCTAAGTTGGTTCGCATATCAAGTTTTAATGATTGCAATAACACTGGGTTAAAAAGCAATGTAGTCGCAAGAACCGGTTTTATCTACTGCTAAGAAACTGGAATAAAACAAAAAATGTTGCTTGGGCGGTGTATTAGTGATGATGATTAGTAGTGCAAAATTTTGAATGTATTATGTCTGTTTGTCTGTGATATAAATGTTAATTAATAAATGGAGATGGATAAATATAAAAATATAAACATTGCCATACAAATCTCACGTTTTTACGCCTTTACGATAATTGTAGATGCTGCTGATCGAAAGTTATGCAGAAAAAATGTAAAACTATGATTTTACATAGGTAGATGGATATTTTTACTTTTAGTTCAAGTATTCCGTGTTTGCAAATAATTGCAAATAAGGGAGTAAGATATCTTGAAAAAACGTATTTCCTTTACACTTCAACCTCTACACAATTTTTTTTCATACAATAACTAGCAACCATCTTGTTTCTGCCAAATGTGCGTCCTTTTATACCCTAAACGTCATTCTGATATAGTTTTCAAATTCGAATTGAAATAATAATCTTAGCGCAAAAAAGCCCTGTTTTTTAGTCCCACCCTAAGAAAAGTTACAAAATCTGTTATAAAACGATACATACATGGGATAGAAATTCAGTTTTTTTCAGCAAAGTTTCATTAAATTAAATTTTATACAATTTTGTAGGATCAAAAATTCCTCTAAATCATAAGAATAAAAAGTTAGAATTTTTATTATGAACCTAGCAGGACCACCCTAGTCACCATGCAAACCAAAAGATAGATTTTATTCATAAAATTACATCTTCCAAAAACATCATATGTCTAAAGTGAATGGTTTTTCGAACTATCGATTTTTGTCGCTATTTTTGATTCTTCGTACCACTGTGCAACGGTGCGTTCGCCGGCACTACCATACAAGCTGAACAGAACGCGGACGTCAAATGAGTTTTTCTCCAACTAAACATTTTCCTCGAAATTCGAACGAACGGACCAAGCCGGCCGAAACTGGACGTCCCACTCATTGTTAAGGGGAATCGTTCGTGAAATGGCTTAGGCTTATGCGTGTTTTTTCACGCGTGACTGATTCCAAGCAAAAGTGAAATTTTCTTCGACAGAGATGAATGGTTTTCTGGCCGAGGATTTTCCGGGAAAACGAAAGCAGTGGGGGGAAAAAATGTGCCCAGATTCCGTTGGCTTCGCTACACAACCTGAATGGATTTAGCGCTGCTTGCGCTTCACAACATACCGTGATGGAGTAAGGCAAAAGAGAAAAAGACTGCTTGGAACTCGATGTCGGAACCGTACATTAGTTGAGAGCTGGGACAAAGATTAGAAAGTCTGCCTTCAGCGTCGAGATTTGGTCGAGATGCTTCATTCAAATGAAACACACTTGTAGCAGCCAGCAGCCAGCAGCAGCATCAGCTTGCCGTTTTTATGCGGCTGGAAACGGAAATGCTGTTCTCGTGTTTGGAATAATTTAATTTGAACAAGAAGCGGTGGAGTCGACAGTCTTCCTCTATCTCGCTCTTATGCAAGCAACCATTGCAAACAGACACACATGAAGACACGCGGTGATGGTGGCGGATTCCCTCGAAACCGGAACGACTCAAGAAGTGGAGTGGAAGAAGTGCGCTTTCCGGAACAACCAAAAGCTTTCAGCCGAGTTGATACAGCTGGTACCGCTTGTATCACAACAATGCTTTTGTTTTTTACATTTAATTCAGGAGGCTGAGAAAGACTGGAATTCTAATGCTTTATGTCATTTCAAATTCAAACAAATCTACCGTAGTTATTGAAATGAAAGATAAAGTGCTGCGGAGGAGATAATTTTGTTACGGAAAAATTCGCTACACTTTTCTAATTATTCAAGGAACAGCAAATGAAATTCCCCCTGAGTCACCTTTCGCCTTGTGGGTGACAAATGACAGAAATCAAAAATGTAAATATCCTTCCCACCCCATTGGATCGTTCAGCAGATCCTATTCATGGAAAGCAGTTGCTCAAAAGCTACAATTTGTCTTCCGTAGATTTTCCGTTTCCTCCGATGCTGATTGCAGCTGGCTTCTTCGTTGCGTCCCTTTTCACCGAGACCAAGTCAGTTTCGTCATCCCCTCAGAGCAGCCTCTAACAAAAGACTTCCTCAATCACATTCCTCATTCCCTGGAACTCAAATCCCCAGTGATTAGATTGTTTAAATCATGCCTCCACCAGCACCGGCAGCTGTTGGTGTCGTTGCATCCGAACAAAGTCAAGCATTCTGACAGATCTAAGGGGTGTGCGGAAAAGTAGTTGGACACATTTGAAAATTGAAATTAAGCTTCACACAATTCAGAAATTTTCAATGCAATGTAGTAACAGCTTTTTTTTTGTTTTGATAAGTTCGTTTATTTGTTAGGCTCAGGCGTGTGTAACACTTTGCGGAGCCGATATTCAATATTATAATTAACATTGCTTTATTTTTTGATTTTAGTAAAAGTGGGGTGCCAGTTACTCGTGGCCAGCTCGAGATTAATAGGTAACATTATCGTTTGGAAGAGGCTAGGCAGGTAATTTATTTCAGGTATTAGTTGCTGCTCATGGTTGCGACATCTACCAAATCCTCGGTCCCTGTAGTCCCTTTCAGGAACTAAGTAATTACAGCTTAACATGTAAACATATCAATGAAACTAACTAACGATTTTTCATGGGTTTGCCTTCACCCGCACTGACGAAACTACCCATACAGCATCAATCATGACCGTAACCCATGAGTCAGCAGACAAAATTTGACAGCTCTATCAGTCGAACTCTAACCGTGATGGCAAAAACAGTGAAGCAACTCCGTTCAGAAGTGTGCGCGTTCAAAGAACAGCACCCTGCCGCGTCGAAAACGGACATCGTGCGGCACTTTGTGGACGCCGGATACGCCCGTTCCGGCATCTACAACATCTTGGCACTATTAGACAACAACCAGAGCATCGAAAGAAAGCCCGGTTCCGGACGGCCGACGACCCTGAGCGACAAGAAGCTCCAAAGGATGCTGAAGAGGAAGACAAGCGGTTCAACCGGCCAACAGTGAAAAGTACCTGGCGAACATGAACAGACATTGTCAGGAAGCGGACGTTGCGTCCACTGGTTTCGGAGCTGCAGGCAATGACGCAGCGGCAGCGGCTGAATAAGATGATCAACTTGATTTTCCCGGCGAATCACGACGTGGCGGTGGTGATGGACGACGAGACCTATCTCACCCTGGATGGCAACGACTGGCAGGGCACTTCGTATTTTACTTCCCCCACGAGCTCCGAGGTGAAATTCATTTCACACACCAAGTTCCCCAAGAAGGTGCTGATGTGGCTGACAATCAGCGAGAAGGGGATGTCAAAGCCGCTCTTCTTTCATTCCAGACTGGCCGTGAACGGGGAAATTTATCGTACGAAATACAGTCGACAGTTTCGGGCGAAGACGCGGAGTTCTGGCCGGATCAGGCGTCAGCCCACTCAGCGTGCATATGGCAAAAATGGATCCAAAATCCCTTTATTTAGACGGCGCAAGATAGAAGTTCTAAAAATAGCTTATCTTATGGGAAAAAGTGAAATCCAATAGTGTTGATGCCACTAGTAGAGTGTCCCATTTTGCCCATTTCTCCTCCTTTCGATGCAAACTAGAATTATTACCCAAAAATTAACTTGATGCTACTATATTGAACCCAAATGCACTGTAAATTTGCAAAAAAAAACTGGAGAACTGTAGGGAACAAATTTTACTTTGATCGGATGCCCGAAAGTGGTCCGTTTTACCCGATTTTCCCTCACACATGCATTAACTCATATACCATGTGGTTCGGAAGATTGGCGCTAGCAATATTGCTCTCACATGCACTGTATTATGTAAAATTGTCCGGATTGTTGAATGGTGATAGTTTCGTTTAGGGTTGACCTCAGTAAATTGTCCATTTCACCCGAACTCCCCTCATAATTTAATAATATCATTTAAATCATGCTTTTTTGAAGATCGGCGCTAGTAATATTGCTCTCACTTGCACTGAACTTATGTAAAAACATCCGGAGAATCGAATGATGATGGTTTTTTTTAGGGTTGACCTCAGTAAATTGTCCATTTTACCCCCCCCCCCCCCTTCATACTTGAACAACCTCATATAGCATGCCGTTTTGAAGATTGGCGCCAGTAATATTGCACTCACTGGCACTGTACTTACGTAAAACTGTCTGGAGAAGATGTTGGAGGAGATAGAGCAGCTGAATATCGATATGGGACCCAAGTCGGCGAACCCGTCCAACGTCCTCCAGCTGCGTTCCATCGAAAATGTCAGGGCCAACCTGAAGCGTAAGATCTACTTCATCTACATAAATAAAACGAAAAAAGAACTCAAAAACATGCCTACACGCATGTTTTCGTCCGCCATGGCGAATGTTCCGGTTAGCTGCCGGTAGGCCGCTCGCAAGGGCGTACAATTTTTGTTACAAGTAAGCTTAAATAATTACCTTCCATGGGAAATTTATCAAAAGCAATTATCTGTCTTAGCTTTTTTTTTATTTCCATCCGAAAAATGTCATTTTTTTTAAATGCAAACGTTAATTATTCTGATTGCTGATTTCGCTACTTTCACCTTTTTGACTGTCCATCGAAGTTCTGCACAGTGGTTTCTGTGCACTTTCTGGACGCTGCTGACCAGTTTTTCTGGATGTCTGACATGTGGTGGGCCACTGAATCTGTCTTGTCGAGGTTCCACTTGACGACTGCCCAATAGCGTTCGATCAGTGGCAGTTAGGGACAGTTTAGTGTGTTGATATCTTTTCGAAGAAATCAACGTTGTTATCAGAAAACTACTGTAGATCCAGCCAGATGAGAGGAGGAATCTCATGCTTCCGTTTACAGTGAAAGCAACCTCTTCTGCAAGCATGGTACATTTTGTGTACATACAATTTTGTGAAGAAAATTTTAGAACTCAAGTCATCTTATTTGCACTGCCAAACATCGTACCGTCGTAATCAAATTTGTCCATCTACAATCGGGACAGTCTCTTCAACCGATTTGGTTTAGAATTGAGTTCCCAGCAGTATTCTTGGATCGTTTTTCTCGTATGTTTCGTCCTCCAAAACAACACACTGGGAGGGTATATTTAAAATACGACTGTACAGCTTTTGAGGACTAATTTTGTCACGACACTTCTGCTCCGGTTTGGTACTTTCTGCTTCCAATATGTCTTCAAATGGTCTCTGTACTCTCAATCCACTGGATCATCCAGTATAGCTGGTCCTTGCTCCTTCTGAGCCTAATGGACGACTTTTTGGTCAAATTTGGGAAGGCTGGAATCGGGTAAGACGTGGCTGGGTAACTTAATGGCTATCCGTTCTGCTTACTGAGCAGATGGTCGGGAATTCAATCCCAGGTCCGTCCCCTTCCCTGCTATTTGTCACTTGCCTCTTTCTATCACCCCTAGATTTTAAATTAAAAAAGCGCTTTCATTGATCGCATCACTTACCATTGTGAATCCATGATCTATAAATGACCGGCCTTAATAACACAATTCTATCCTTCCCTTGACAATTGTAGAGACGCAGAGGTAAACACGGTCTCTAACCAATGCACAGTGGGGAAAAAAGTACATGAATCGCGAAAGAATTCGATAATTCAACTTCAAGTAGCACAAGGTTAGTGAACAATAGCATTTGTGAAAATTTCTGGGAAATTGAATGGAAGGGGTCTCACTTGCCGCAAAATTTAGTGGGCGGAGATATTAGGCCTATTTTACCCCAATTCCCCCGTATTTTTGAAATAATACCCAGTAAGCTATGCTTGTGGGGGTTTGCGGTAGTTAAAATAGGCCTATTCTTATGTAGAATTTTCCTAGAAACTGAAAGGAGGTAGTTGTAGCTACCGCATGGGTTGGCTAACAGAAATATTGCTGATTTTACTCCCCTTCCCCCATTTTTCGATAATTGTTCATTAATCTATGATCGGAGAGGTCTGTAGCAGTCAAAATAGGCCTATTTTTATGTAGAATTTTCCTAAAAATCGAATGAAGGTAGTTGCAGCAACCACACAAGTCGGAAAACAGAGATATGGAGCTTATTTTGCCCAAATTCCCCGTATTTTTGAATATTTCTGAATACTCAGGGGGTCTGCGGCAGTCAAAATAGGCCTATTCTTGTGTAGAATTTTCGTTGAAATCGAATGGAAACAGTTGCAGTCACCGCACGAGTCGGGAAAGAGAGATATTGGGCTTATTTTGCTCCAATTTCCTGTATTTTAGAATATCGCTGATTAATCTATGCTCGGAGGGGTCTCCGGTAGTTTAAATAGGCCTATTCTTATGCAGAATTTCCCTAGGAATCAAATAGAGATAGTTGTCGGGAAACGGAGATATTGCTGATTTGACCCCTTTTCCCCATATCTTCGGAAATTTGTCCATTTATCCATACGCTTTTCAGATGTCTTTGGAATAAAACAAGTTAACTTGGCCCTTTCAGACCACCACAAAGAAGTATATTATCCATCAGATAATTCATCTTCACTAAAAGTTGTTACTCATCTTCACTATTTTCGTCATTATTTTCGCTAGATTGGGAAATGCAACAACGAACCGCGCGGTCTTTTTAAACAAATTTTTGTTTTGGGAAGGCTGGAATCGGGTATTTGTCCAGTCAGACAGATCCGGCAGGGTGTACTGCTCCTTGATAGACTCCTAACCTTGATAGACCTTTCAGCTGGAAAGGTTAAGGCATCGTTAAGAAATAGCGTTTTCAAAATAAAAAGTCCATCCTGCACCTTCAAGGGTTACCCTCAATTACGTACACTGAAAAAATATTTCACTTAGCTATTACTGGAAACACAAGTAAATATTTTCCAATACTTAAATAAGTGACTTTCACATGAATATCACATAGAAAAAGAAATTCTACTTGACTAATCATTTACATTTTACTGGACACGTAAGATTCACTTGATTTTGCGAAGAATATTACACTTCCCGAATCACATGAATGTTCAGTGAATTTCTAGTGGATATTTTCCACTGATCATGGGAATTTTTTTGGGTGTATCAAATATTTACAACTACTCTTCAATACACTCCGTACGACCCAAACGAAATGTCTCATGTTTTATGTATGTATGAGACTCGGAACTCAGAATACTCGTTTGATCCTGAACTTCCTGAATGTGTGAGGCATGCTCGAATAGTTCCCTTCAATCATCTAACGTGCATCCGGCAGCAAGCAGAAAAGGTGGTCTTTTTGATCCCCTTGAGGATTCCACCCTATCCCCCTCCCTCTCACTTGCGTTTGCATGCATAGAAATATTTCTCTGCTGCTGACAACACCTTCATCTGCGAGTGAAAAATAGATGTTCGGAATAGTTTAGTTAGTGAATTCTGTAGTTTTTCATAACCTGAATGCCACAATAATAAAGAAATAAAGTTCCGTGTTTCTTTGCTTTCAGTTAGCATTTGACGGAGACGAGATAATACTGCCGTCGTTGATGAAAGATTCAATAACGATTCGAAATATTATTTTCCAAATTGCATTATAATGTATCATTACTTCTTCGCCTTCTCGGGTTCATTTATATTTGTACCCCTCCTCCCGAGCGAAAAAACCGACATGCCACATTTGGTTCCGTTTGCTTGATTATTTCTCGAGTTATTCAGAAATTTGTGTTTCATTGTATAAGGGTGTCCCCTCTCCTTTCTAAACGGATAAGGAGTCTTGAACCATCATAGAACCTCTTCATCAATAATTTTGACAGACAGACAGACAGACAGACAGACAGACAGACAGACAGACAGACAGACAGACAGACAGACAGACAGACAGACAGACAGACAGACAGACAGACAGACAGACAGACAGACAGACGGTGCGGTTGCATTTTATTTGAAGCATTCGTCGCTATGCACGACCAAGGACACCCCAATCAACACAGCTCAAAAATTGTCTCCACCTTGATAGACCAGTAGTGCCGAGACGAAAGTGCGCGGACACGATACGAGGAAGAACAAACGGAAGCAAGAAGACAAGATCGAGAATGAATGGAAGACTGGACAACCCACACAAAAGGATGACAGAAGTGAGTAGGTGAAGACTGAAGTGTGGAAGCGTTGCCGAAAAGAAAGGAACCCCAACAATAGAAGACTTAAGAAAACGAAAATGAGAAGTAGAAGTAGATTGTTAGATGGTGACAGAGTACGGCATTAGGAAATAAAATGGGAGTTGATTTGGATGCGCAAAACTATTTAGGCGTTTCCTTGATAACGGTATTCTTGCGTATTTTTTAGACGGAATGGAAAATCTGCATACCGACTCCTGAAGAACTCCGGATGTGGAGATGACGATGCGAACCCAAAACATCAGTGTCGAATAATCGCTAGTTCAAACAAATTTGGAGAAGTTATTCAGCATCCCAGACCAAAAAGCTGAACAACTTCTTCAAATTTGTTTGAACAACTAGTGCCCATGCCCTAGCCTTGGTCCCACCACCTTTCGATATTACTTCAGAGAGTGGGCTATTGTGCGTTACGCACCCGCTTATCTCTGCCTACATAGGACTTTAGGTAGTTACTTGGTCCCTCTGACCTGTCGCTGGTCGTTTCGCCATTTATCCTGGAGCTCTAGGACAATCTGGGAGGCCGCCGTGTTTACAGCGTCCCAGGTGCCCTGCTCTTGACACATTCTCTGGGCAAGATTATCCGGGGTCGTGTCCCGACCGCTCACGGCCATCATGCTGTTCCTTGCGTCGTTGAAGCGAGAACACACGAAGAACACATGTTCTGCGGTTTCCTCCGCTTCCGCGCAAACAGGACAAGTGGACGACTCGGCGTGTTCGTATTTTTGCAGTTACTGTCTGAAGCAATCTTAACCTGACAGTATCTGTGTCAAGTGGAAGATAACTTTCCCGTGACGGCGACCGACCTGTCCGGATATTATCGGAATTAGTCAGTGGGTTCACCGACCTTTGGTGGAGTTCTCTCCTATGCCACTTGACCATTGATGCGACACATATGGCCTTACGGATACCTCTCGTGCGTCTTCTTTTATGATGATGCCGATGGGCATTATCCCCGTTAAAACGCATACCGTGACGCGTGACACTGTGCGGTATGCGCTTACCACTCTCAGACACATTAGCCTGTGGGTACTTTCGAGCTTGCCGAGGTAGCTCTTAGTACTCAGGGTAGTGGCCCATGCCGACCCGCCGTACCTCAGTATGGACAGGGCGACGGTGACCAGTAGCTTACGCTTGCTCCCCTGTACCGCTGAACTATTCGACATCATGCGGGATAACGCGATATAGCCATGAAGGTTTTCTTGCAAGTCTGGCTGGTCGACGTGGCTGACAAAGTACATCTTATCGTCGAGTATAACTCCCAAGTACCTCAGGGACCGCTTTGAGGTGATGGTGCAATCATCAGCAGTGATCGTTGCTTCGATTTCTTGAGATTGACCACAGTGATCTCCGTTTTGTAGTGGGCTAGCTACAGTTTGCTGAAGCGGATCCATCCCTCGACAATAATGATGGATTGCGAGGCCGTTAGCTCCACCTTCAATCTCATCACTTCTTCATACATCGTGTTCCAGAGCACCGGGTCAAGGATTGAACCTTGCGGAACTCCTGCGGTGACTTGAACATGTTCTTGACCCGCCATTGTGTTGTTTAACAGTACCAGATTCTGGAAGTAGTTGTCCAGCATAAAATACAGGCACCCAAGGACTCGGAGACGTTAGAAAGAGTTGGCGATAGCCTACCAATGGGCGCTATCTAACGTATTTCTCACGTCCAGGGTGACTTCTGCACAGTAGCGAACTCCTCCCCATTTGCGTTGCATTACTACCTCTGCCGTCTTGGTGATGGACCTGATGGCATCCACCGTTGACTCTCATTAACGGAAGCCAAACTGGTTGTTGGACAGACCATCTTTACCCTCTGTGTACTTCGACAGCATTTTGAGGATGACCCTCACCAGCACCTTACCCGTCGTGTCCAGCAAGCATATTGGACGGTATGCTGATGGATCACCTGGTGCACAGTAGTGAACGCCCGCCTCTTGTGTTGGAATGCCACCTCTGCCGTGTTGGTGATGAACCTGGTGGCATCCACTGTTAACTTCCCTTTACAGAAGACTAACTGGTTGTCGGACAGGCCATCTGTTACCTCCGAGTACTCTGACAACCTGTTGAGGATGACCCTCTCCAGCACCTTACCCGTCATGTCCAGCAAGCATATCGGACGACATGCTGATGGATTACTTGGTGGCTTCCCTGTCTTCGGTAGCAATACTAGAGTCTGGGTTTTCCAGCCATCCGGGAAGATGCCTTCGTCCAAATATCTTTGCATCACCACCCTTTTCGGGAGCCAGCGAAATAGCCGTCTCGATGACCAGGTTTGGTATACCGTAAGGTCCTGGCGCTGTGTTCACCTTCAGCAATTTTCCTTTCACAATGGGTATTCACATTGTGTATTCACATCATTCGTAACAGTTGCCTCATCCCCGTCTTCCACAGTGCCGTTGTTATCTTAGAGGGAGGGGGGAAGGGGGGGGCAATTCAACAGTTATGGAGACCTGGTTATCTGGTCGTGTTGTGAAAAGAGCCCTATCGAATTAATTTTCGAACCCAGACCCTCGAAGCATGCTCGCCTTCTGGCCTTTTTCTTCCTCTTTAGTTGTGGCCTCCGCTCTTTCGGAGTCCGACCGCGCTCTCTGCATCCTTCTTCTAGCTCGGAGGCAGATTCTCTGGAGGTCGGCGACCGTCTCTGTCCACCAATACAGCGGAGGCCTCCCATTCCCAGGTTTGACCTTCCTAGGCATGGTTGCATCGCACACTCGTGTAAGTCGCGCTACGAGTTTATCGTCGTACGGGTCCTGGGTTTCGCTTATTCTTTATTCCCGCTTAAGCACCTCTTTGAATACATCATTATCGAAGTACGATGGCCTCCATCTACGGGCGAATGCAGTGGGTGCACTTCAATCTGCACGCTGCCTACTGTTGTGGATGATTCCATAGGGAATCGCCAAGTCGCTATGAGTGTAGCCATCCTCCACTCTCCAGTTGTTCAACAGTCCAGGGCTGCAGAACGTCACGTCGATGATCGACACCGCTCTCTTTCTATGGAGGTACTGGATGGGATGGAAAATCGGTTAACAGACTCCTGAAAAACTAAGGGTGTGCGGATGAGGGCGCCAACTCCTTGACCCACTATAAACCCACCCGTGTCACGAGCCTCGGCCCTATCCGGAACCACCTTTCGGTATTACTTCAGGGAGGATGCTGGTGTCAACGCCTGGGCGTTGGAGTGGGGCAGCCGCCTCACCAACCCAAGGAGCTAGATCCTGCTGCTACAAGTTTCGGCCAGTTAGCTCCGTTGTCTTCCGATCGACCATTTGTGAAAACTGGTCAATCGACCATCTTGGCGGTGCATAGCAGCTCCAGAGGATCACTTCATTCACTTTTACGACCACAAAGCCCTCGTTTGGTGGACACAACCTCATTTATATTACAAATCAGACTAAGGCCGGCGTGGCCTCTGCTGTACACAGAAGTTGTCTCCATTCTATTCGGCCCATGGCTGTCACAACTTGATCGATCCTCCTTGGTCTTTGCGCGCCTCTTCTTCTTGTACCCGTCGGTTTGTTTTCGAGAACCATTTTCACAGGGCTGTCGTCCGACATTCTTACGACATGCCCAGCCCATCGTAGTCGACTGATTTTAGCGATGTTGCGGTTCTCCCAGCAACTGGTGCAATCCGTGGTTCATTCACCTCCTCCACGTTCCGTCTTCCATCTGCACTCCACCGTAGATGGTACGCAGCACCTTCCGTTCAAAAACTCCAAGGGCGCGTTGGTCCTCCACTAGCAATGTCCATGTTTCGTGGCCTTAGAGAACTACCGGTCTAATTAATGTCTTGTAGATGGTCGGCGAACTTTGTTCGATCTTAGCGTCCTTCGGAGTCCAAAGTAGGCACGATTGCCAGCCATAATGCGCCTTTGTATTTCTCTGCTGGTGTCGTTATCGGCGGACACCAATGAGCCCAGATACACGAATTCGTCTACTACCTCGATTTCATCACCGTCGATCTCGAACTCGTGCTAGCAGGCAAACATTGTCTTCTCGTGAGCCTCTTCCCTTCATGTATTTTGTTTTCAATGCATTCATCACAAGCCCAGTCCTACCAGCTTCAAGTGTGGACACAACCTCCTGAACCGGGAATCGTCCATAATACCGCCATATTGAATCTATCCGTAACCCAGTATCCGTTAACGGCAGGAATACGGTATGGGTAGGATATTATGTCGATAACTGTTGCCGATTCGCGATCTGCCTGACACAGCAGTTGCTGAGCTGCCTCACAGTGGTTCAGGTTTAGTTTATTTTAGCTTTTTGGCCTACTCTTGTAGGCCGGACACTTAGGGCCTCTCATATCGTGCTTGTTGTCTGGCCAAGGCCTTTGCTCTCTCACGACATATGCCGCTCTAGAGGCACTTAAAACATGCCTCTGGTGGCTGGTGAAAACTCAGTGGGCGAACGGGCCACCCCACTTTGAGTTTTCCTACTTTTAGGTCCACGATGGCTACTGCTGTTACCACTTGGGCAGCCGCATTTCCGTTACCTCGACCCCACATTGAGCCCTAATGACCGTGGAGATATCGCCAGCCTCCGTGATCTCGTTCACGTTTTTGCATTGGAAAGTCACTAACGTGGCTAGTGCACGTACCTCCTCTCCCGCTCCTAGGGCCTGTTCGGTCAGCTTATTGTACGCTGGGCACTAGAATCGCACGTGGCACGCACCTGGTCCATGGGCATCTTGTCCCATCATCTTGGTAATGAGCTTCTTAAATTGGTTCATAGTGCTCACTTGGTGTTCGCTCTGCTTGGTTGGCATGTACGGTCCCGCTTCGTCATGGTGCAACTGTCAAACTAAAGAATTTGGCTTCTTGTACTCGCAGCCTACTATTTCATGAATTATAGCTTACGTACATGAGAAGAAAACCAAGGCATTGTATGTAAACATGAAACGGGAACCTTATTTGTGCGATGGTACAAACATTATAACGGATACTGTAATGCAAATTTGACGAATTAGGCAAGACGTCGAATGCTTAGTAAGATGGCAGAAGATAATAAGTATGAAAGTGATCGCATAGGCAAAACTATGTTAAACGACGAAAATCAGTTCGATGTAGTTTACCTTGGATCCCTAGTGATGACGAATAAGAACTGAATCAGAGAAATTTGGAGACACCTTACTTCCAGAGTTTGTGCTCACTGCGGACTTCACAAGACCTCGATGTCTGGTAAAGATCGGTAATTCTCTAAAGAGATTTAGACGATTAAGACGTTATTCTACCAATCTGGGCATCCATCTTCGTCTTAACTATCGAAAAACCACAACTAGCATCTTATTTTTAACCGCAACGGCAGCCCTCGTTAAGCGCACCAGTCTGCCCGGAATACACAATCCAATTTCAACACTTTCTTCCGATCGAAGAAATCTTGAAACCCTCTTCTCAAACAACGAATCTTCGTCCCTCGAGGGGATACCGGCAAGCGAGAAGTGCTGAGTGAGCAAACTTTCCGGGTTTTCCGTTGTTTTCCGCCGAAGCACTCGAAAAACTTCCAACTAAATAATGATGCTAGCACAGGACAGAGTTTCAAAAGGTGGGGCACGGGCGGAACGCCACGCCACATCGACAACCGACGCCAAGGTTTCATCCTGGCCGCGTGGATTGTTGTGCCGCCGAGTGGCCAGGAGGGGAAGAAATAAATTAAATTTGCTTTTACAGTGAATATTTCCCGCTTCTCATAAATGATGACAAACGGGGCGGCGATGAGCGCAGGGCGGGGGGAAAAGCAAACTCATTTAAATTCAATCGAGAAATTTTTAATTTGCTTATTATTGGCATTTCTTTCGCTACTTTTGTTGTTTTATATTGGCGCTGGCTGCTGAGTGGGACTCGACCTCGGCGGTGGGCTGGGCGCAATTGATGTCCGAATAATTCCGGGAAAAACCAGCGCCGGGCACAATATTGGCGCTATTTGCGCCCGTTTTAATCAACTGTTGGGATTCTGCTTCATTGACCGTTTCGAGTTTTCCCGATTTTCGTGGGGAGTGTAAAAAAATTGTTTATTCCGGAAATATCGCCCCGATGAAATGGATATTTTAGAGGGGAAGATTGGAAAGGGGTTGAAAATGCATCAAAGGTTTTTTTCATCTATCAGGTGAGAGGAATTGAACACCTTTCTTCAAACGTTCACTCAAAGCTATTGATTTCAAAGAAACCGGTTCTTAAAGGTCGTATCGTCTTCATCACTTTAAAAGTAAAACGATCAAAATGAAAAACGAGAAACAAATGGCATTTTTCTTTCTTTTTCAATGACCGTCATCTGATCCTATCGCTTCTACTTCTAAATGATAGTCATTTATCGGCGAGGTCTCGAAGGAAAGCAAACAGTGGGTAAGGTGTCATTGATCAGGGACTAAAAAGGAATCAATCGACAGGGGAATGGAAGAGACAGGCACGCAAAACTACCAAATGTGGGCAGTTTTGTGAAATATTCTCCCAATGTGATGTCATTCAAGCAGGACCAAGCAACGCTGCCGGTAGCAACCGAAGCGCATGGGGAGATTGACGGTAAATGAAAAATAGAATACCATCGAGATTAAGAGGATAATGATAATAATCGTGAAAAGAAACGATGCACAAGGAGAAACGCTTAAAAAAAATTGAGAAAACATCAAGAAAACAAAGAGCGGACGCGGGGGAAAAATCTCCGCCAAACTCAATGGAAACGATACACGTTAAATTCAGGATTTTACTCAAAACACGAATGGGTGGATCTGCTGTTGCAATCTGAGTTAGCTGAATTTAGCGTGATTTTTTCTACTACCACCCATACTATTTATTGGCAATCTTTTCAAATGAGGGTTCACGTCACATGGAACTCTCGACGCAAGATTCAGGAGGACCCAGTTGTTATTGGGAATGGCAGCAGCAATGGCTCATTTTGAAAGAGCAGCTAGGGAACAACGCAAAACAATGTCGTCAGGAATGAAAACGCTCGGCCATAACATATGGTGGAAGAGCTAACAAATTAATTTAAAATCCACTAGGGGGAACGAGCAGTAAAAGAAGAAATGGGATTTAAAGCACTAAGCATTGCTCAAATTATTGCAGGGATTTCGGAATGGGTGTTTTTTTGCTCTCGATAAGATATTTACAACATATATGTAAAAGGGGTGAATGCAGTATGTTTCATTTACATTCCATTCGTGTTTAGAGTTAGAATTCCTGATTTTTCTGTGCTGGGGCGCGGGACTGAGGTTATGGTTAAGTTACATGATCTGTACAACAAATGTTGCTATAATGATTAAAACGCAGTATATTTGGTAAAGACTGTATTCGATGAAATTTGGACACACAAAATACACGGTGTTCAATAAGTTCGAATACAAGTTTTCATCATTGCGTAGGTATGCGCCATGTACATATTCTGCATTGGTATTGGTGTCAGCTTTAGCTTCATTCATACGCTACCGAATGTGCGCGGTGTTGACATTCTGTTAGTTGTTGTTCGTTTGTTACGCGCGATGAAAGAGTATCGGGACTTCGTAATTAAGCGTTTTTTGAACGGTGAGCGACCCGGCGATATATTCCGGCTGCTGAAATCGCATGGGGTCAAGCGGAACTTTGTCTACACGACCATCAGGCGATACCGGGAGACGTCCTCGACCAATGACCGTGCGAGATCCGGTCGGCCGCGTTCAGCGAGGACGCCACGGGTCATCAAGATCGTGAGGGAGCGAATTCGGCGCAAAAAGAACCGCTCAATCCGGAAAACGGCTGCAGATCTCAACGTTTCCATTGAAACCGCTCACACCATACTCACCAAGGACCTTGGTTTCAGGCCTTACAAAAAACGTAAGGTCCATGGCGTTTCGGAGGCTACCAGCAAAAAGCGGTTGGATCGAGCTAAGAGGATCCTCTCTCGGCACGCTGGTCAGGAGTTTGTTTTTTCGGACGAGAAACTGTTCGTGCCGAGCAGCCGCACAATGTGCAAAATGACCGGGTGTGGGCGCCATCGAGGGACAGCATTCCTGAATCCAATATAAACATCCCTCGGTTCCAAAGTGCCGCGTCGGTGATGGTTTGGGGGGCAGTATGCAAACGTGGTAAGCTACCCTTGGTGTTTATTGAAAAAAACGTCAAAATCAACGCGGCGTACTACAAAACTGAGGTTTTGGAAAAGGTTGTTGCCCCCAGTCTCCGAAGCCTCTACGGCGATGAGCACTACGTGTTCCAGCAGGACGGTGCACCAGCCCATACGGCAAATGTGGTTCAAGCCTGGTGTCGGGACAATTTAACCGACTTTCTGGACAAAACTTTGTGGCCTCCCAGCTCCCCGGACTTGAATCTTCTCGACTTTTTTGTTTGGTCCTATATGATGGCGAAGCTGAACGAATACAAGGTCAGCACTTTGGATCATTTCAAGACGGTAATTCTCAAAATCTGGGACGAAATGCCCATGCAGTCCGTGCGTGCCGCCTGCGACGCGTTCGAGAAACGTTTAAAGCTCGTTAAGGAGTACAAAGGGGGGTCATTCCAAGAGAAATGTTGTAAACGTTCCTTGTAAACATAGCTTTCAATAACATAAATCCAAAAATAAAGAAACATGTTTTCATTTTTTAACAAATTTTGAAAGTGTATCCGAACTTATTGAACACCGTGTAGATCACCAAAAATTTTCCATGAGCTCGATTCTTTTCAAACTTTCTGAAAATAGAGTACTACTAAATGGTTAAGTTTTGACATAATTGGTTTATTGAACCTCTTCTCCCAACCCAAATGCCCGTACCTTTGCCTAGACCCCTTTCATCAAATTTTGGGCAATGATAGGACCGACTTGCTTACTTACTTTTAACCACACTTTCTTTAGTTCAAGTTCATTTTCTATCAGTTTTGGAGTTTTAACGAGCTTTGCCTTCATGATTGCCCAAAATTTTTCAATTGGGCGAAGTTCCGGAGTGTTTGGAGGGTTGACGTCTTTTTGTACAAAAACTACATTATTATCTTTGTACCAGTCTAAGACGGGCCGGGCATAGTGGCAAGATGCCAAATCCGGCCAAAACAGTGTCGGGCCATCGTGAGATCTCAAGAAGGGCAGAAGTCGTTTTTGGAGGCATTCGTCCTTGTAGATTTGTCCGTTGACGGTCCCAGAGGTGATGAAGAGCTGACTCATTTTGCCACATCCGCAGATCGCTTGCCAGACAAGGAATTGTTTGGCGAATTTCGACAGTTTCTTCTTCCGTACACTCTTCGGAACGGCCAACTTAGAGACACAATGCAGAACGGTTTTGTGAGCCACTCCCTGTACAGTTTTCTTGCACGAGTTTTGGCCACCGAGTTCTGTTTATCGCTCCGGTTCGGTGCCTTCTGGACCTTTTAAACATAATCCAGAACGTTTCATTGTTTTCTGCACAAAACAAACTGAAACTTTCGCCATTTTCATAACATCCCTGATGGAAATGTTGGGATAACGCTTAAATTGGTTCAATACCATCCTGGCCTTCTCCGGATTTGATGTGCCACGTTTTTGCCACTACCATTTTTCCGCTTGGTTGTCTTACGGTCCTTGAACGTTTTGATCACATGAGATACGGTTGAATGTGCGATTCCGAGCTGTTTTCCGATCCATCTATGAGAAGCGTTTGGGTTTTCGAAGTGAGTGCCCAAAATTTGTTGGCGCATTATTTCTTCTTTCGAAGCCATCACTGAAATCACTCGACCGATTTTCACGAAAATCATTGCACAATGAAATACATTCAGTTCAAATTTCAATAATTTTTACCCACACGCTAAAAAGTTACGAACAATTGCGTGTGTCCAAATTTCATCGAATACAGTCTTTATAACAATTGTTTCGATAAGTTAAAAGCAACGAAGGTGGAATATATATATATATATATATATATATATATATATATATATATATATATATATATATATATATATATATATATATATATATATATATATATATATATCCCAAGACACCAAAATTTATTATAAAAGGGTTTGTTGGCTTAACCAGCAAATCAAATGATTATGGTGAGATTCAGTTTAATTTTTAAGTAATTAACCGCACTTTCTAGTTTGAATTCAATGTTTAAGCTTTTAGCAGCATTCTTATCAATTTAGAAAGAAAACTTTGAAGTTCACGAAAGGTTTGTTCAAGAGGTTGTGGAGAATGCTATTCAGCATAAAAAAAAACCTCAAATAAATCCAACAAAACCAAAAAAAAAAACAAAAGGCATTTATAATCTCCAACTCTACTTTAAACCTGGGATATTTACCACTATGAACGTTATGGGTTATGCTATAATTTTACTCGCAGCGTTGATTCCACGCATTTGTACTTCTTTGTTGTCTATAATCTTATCTGAACCTAAAAGTCTCTGATTGATTCATCTAGAACTTAATCTGAACTTCAATCTAATATCAATGGTCACATTGTTGAATGATGCCTCAAAAAACTATTTGCCAAGAGTGCCATTGACGACGTTTAACCTAACTTTTGCAATATGTACCTGGATTCCCCTAGTACAGAAATAGTTTGACGTAGGACTACGCAGTTGTTTTCTATACTGGGGTACAATTTAAAAAAATATCTATTGCTACCGTCACGAAATGCGGTCAGGTTTTGAGCGTTAATATCTCAGTCGTTTCTCTAAACATTTTCTTAATATTTGTCCCAATCGATCGGAAATATTTGTACGCGTCAATTCCAATAATGAAAACTATTTATTTTTTACTATAAACTATTTAAATTAACGCAAATATAAGGTGATGTCTTATAGAGTCATTTTTTTAGAATTAACAAAATACACAGTACTTTCCTAGTACAGACTTCATATTTAAGTAAGGAACGTAGTGGTTTACCAGGTGGTTGTTCGTATCAACAGGATATGCTTTTATGGTGCCTTTTCGCTTTATTTTACAACATCTTCGACACTGAAGTCGCACAGACTGGTTAAACAACATTCTTAATCCTAAATTTAAAAGCTGCTTTCCTAACACTAAAACCAAAACAAACACACACTTCATTGAAACGTCTACAACATAAATCCAGTGGGTTGTTCAGGCCGTAATTGGTTTGATGGCTTGGGATCCACAGCAGTTGCCGATTCCAGAGCTGACGAGTAGGTACGTAAAATCTCACATTTTCGAGAAGGCTGCTACAGTCGATGTTGCACTTAAACATGATTTTCGTATGGCGGTAGGTTCACTGGTTCGTCCCATGGCAAGCCTGCGTAGAGCATACCTAATGAAGTGCTTCTGGACCTTTTCAATACGAGCGATATGGACGGCATGATACGGAGTCCAAACCTGCACTCCATATTCAAGTACACTGCGAACTAAAGCGCATAACAGGGTGTTGGGTTACCGGACTCTAACCAATACCGATTGGGGGGTAATAAAATAGCACTGCCAGTGGGGTGGGATATTGTAGGCGTTTTACCGATAGCAGACTGTATTTTGATTGGGTTTGGGGTTTCTTTAAGGAGTTCCATCCAATCATTTCAACACACCAACACCATAACACATCCGCCCATTCATTACACAGCACATATATTTCGTCCTCAACACACATTTTATTTACAATATTTACATATGGACATTCACTACCTCACAAATAATTAACACGGAACATTCCGTTTCCTTTGTGGCTCTGCTCCCATCCATCCTTCCCGAGAGTCAGACTCTGACTCAGTCAGAGCCGACATGACTACCGCACACCAGATCATCCACTATCCAACAACCAGAAAATTTCAAGCGGTGACGTCACCGATAACGATTGCCTTCAGTGGCATTCAGTGCATGTATGTATGTCGGGGGATGTTCCAGCCACATTTAAATTTGTTTTTGCCGACAAATTTGCACGAAAATTCATGATTTGGCAGGGTATTTGCAGCTGTGGCAAAAAACGAAAGTTTTCGTTACAAATAAGACAATGACGTCGGAACTATACCAAAAAGAGTGTCTCCAAAAACGAATTTTGCCGTTCATTCGATCCCACGACCATCCCGTAATGTTTTGGTCAGATTTGGCAAGCTGTCATTACAGCAAAGTCGTTCAAGAATGGTATGCAGAGAAAGGATCCAGGTTGTTCCGAAAAACCTTAACCCACCCAACTGCCCCAGTTCCGCCCTATTGAGAAATACTGGGCAATCATGAAGAGGAGACTCAATGCAAAGGGAAAGGTTGTCAAAGACATCAATCAGATGAAGACCTGGTGGAATAAGATAGCCAAAACGATGGACGAAGAAGGTGTGCGCCGCCTAATGAGCTGTGTTACAGGAAAAATTCGAGAATTCCTTCGAAACCGTGACGAATAATTTTAGAGACGAATAATGAAGAAAACGCTACATTTGTATAAAAAAAGATCTTGAATTCAATAATAAATAACTAAAATACAGGCAATTGTTTTTGTTCCAATTCTATCTGAAGCAAGCTTTAAATCCAGTAAGTGCTCATCGATTTTCGTATGGCGGTAGGTTCACTGGGTCGTCTCATGGGAAGCCTGCGTAGAGCATACCCTAATGAAGTGCTTCTGAACTCTCTCAATACGAGCGATATGGACGGCATGATACGGAGCCCAAACCTGCACTCCATATTCAAATACACTGCAAACTAAAGCGCAGAACAGGGCCTTCAGCGCATGCACGTCATTGAAATGGGCTGTGTTCCGGCGTAGGAAACCTAGCGTCGCTTTGGCTTTCGCAGTTGTCACTGAGATAGGTTTGTTAAAGCGTTGTTTACTATCAAGTAGACGCCTCTTTCTAATGGCAAATTGTTCAACCTGTAGTCAAAAGATACAGTAGTCTGACATCAAGTGAACGTCATTACTTTACATTTCATCTGCATTTCGTTCATTTCGCACCAAGTTGAACACGTTCAATACCAATGCTTGTAATGCACCGAAATCCACATGCGACTTGATCACGCAAAACAGCTTTAAGTCATCTGCATAGAGCAGGTTCCCAGACTTGAGGCTATTGCACATTTGACCAAGATGACTGCTCCTACGGGACACCGGATATCAAAATATCAAATACACTCAATCTAGCATCATAGACTAACTCTAAGACCAGTAGGTCCCGAACAAGTACGATTTTTCTTGGTTCAGTCAGTACTTCAGCCTCAAGTTCGGTCCTAGGCTTAATAATGCGCCCCTAATAATGAACTCACACGAACGACATCTTCAATATTCTGTAAAAATAACACAGCACATCAAACAAAGGCGCAAATATGTATAGCAAGGTGCTGGCTTCAATGTGTACTTCGGATCAAGGGGTTCTACAACAGGGAACCAATTTCAAATCGCTAGTTACATATTGATTGTTTCTAGTAGTCCACTTTGACAAAAGTTTTGCGCGCAGACAGATCTGATTTCAGCCACTGAATGATCCAAGAAGGTAGTACCAGGCGGTTCAGTTTTTCAATGGTCAATTCGTGAGACCCTCATGTCAAACGCTTTTGAGAAGTCAACGTTGATTGCGTAAACTTGACACCACTTCTCCAGCTCATTGATCATAGTGTGGGTGTCGCGAGGTTGGACGTGGTTGATCGCTTTTTTACAAAACCATGTTGATGTTCAGATATTACGGGCTGCGCGGCAGGGATACAGCACGTCGTGCAAAAGACTGTCAAAAAATCTTCGCTAGGCAGTTTAATTGAATCCTTTCTTGGTCTATCCAGAAAGATGTCGAACGGCTGTTCATTATTATGAGAACACACTTAATTTCATCACACACACACCTTCTTTTCTGTAACTCTGTAGTCATCATCGAAACAAAAGTGAACTCAATTGATGTGTATGATGTGTATGATATGTACTACAGCCAATTTTAGCACGGAAACTAAGTCCGACAGCAATGGGATCTCCGCTCTGTTAGACTTGATCAAGCTTTAATAACCACTAATTATCCTAATCATGCCATTGTATGAAGGGCCAAAAACGGGTTGGGTGGATTGATGAGGCAATATCACTTATACGTATCCACAGGGATATAAAGAATCTCCTTCCCCAACTAGATTAAATAATCCCAACAAACATCAATGCTGTATAACATCAATTTGTTCAAACAAATTTCTAGAAGTTATTAAGCTTATTCCTCTAGCAAGCTGAATAACTTCTCCAAATTTGTTAGAACAAGCAGTTATTCGACACTGATGTTTGTATGGATTGATCAAAAGAGCAAGCTATCTAACACGAGGATGCCCCAATGGGCAGAGCGAAGAATCCGCCCTCTATTCACAA